>VZTF01007760.1:285007-314653 GCA_013397755.1 Cnemophilus loriae
GCCCGCCGGCCGCAGCCCCGCCCCCCGCGCGTGTGTGTCCGCCGCCCGCTCGTGGGTGCGGGCGGGCGCGGAGCGGAAACCGGAGTGGGCGATGAGGGGCTGAGCTTTCATTTTGGGGCGGAAAGGGACAGGGAGAAGAGACGGTAGGGCTCCTGATGGTGACAGCTAAGAAACCCGCTCCGCAGGCGAGCAGCGTCCTCCTACCCGAGGAGCGAGCCGGGGGCGCGGGTTTAAAAGCCTCAAACAGCCACCGCGTTTTTCGTTTGAATGCGCCGAGATCCTTTCCTTTCGGGAATTAAGGAGAGGAAAAACACTCGTCTATTTTTTAGCATTCCCTCCATTCAGAGGGAACGTTTTCCACCGACCACTGAGGTTTTTCATAAATAACTTTATTTCCCCTAAGTAACTTTATTCCCTCCACTCCCTGACAGAGGCTGCTTTCTGGGAGCTGGGTAATGTCCGTCGTCTCCCAAATCCGAGAGCGATCGAAATTGTGACCCACAAAGTCTCAGTCGTGACACTGAGAGGCTAGAGCTCCGTGCTTCCACCACTGAAAATAGGAATTCCCAAGAGGCAGAAATGGGCAGAATATACCTCGGCCGCGTTCAGCACCGGGCAGGGGAAAAACTGGTGAATTTAAAGGGATTTCACCCAGGAAGAAAAAATATAAAAGCATGCGGCAGAGCATTAGTTTCCTACCAGTGTGTACTGATCGAAATCTAACGATATGCAGAACATGTGGCCGAAACTAGTTTCCTAAAAAGGGAAAATATTTTGCTCTTTCCTTGAGAAATGCGTGTGTATAATAAATACTGACTGTGTTCATGTATATAATAAACACCGGCATCCACTCACGGTAAGCACACGAACCAGCTGCCGGCCACCGGTTCGGCACGGAAAATCCCCGCCCTTGCAGGCCTTCGGGACAAAGGCCACCGGGCGAGTGGCGCAGGCGGGCAGCTCAGGCGGGCATCTCCGTGAGGCGGCAGGGGCCCGGCGCCCGGAGTTCCCAGCTCCGCTGCAGCCCGGACAGTGCACCAGCCCTTCTCTTCTCCCGGCGGGCTGCAGCACCCTCGAGGAAGGAGGAAGGATTTGTCCCCGGGGAGGTTTGTCCTCCTCGGGCGGCACCGCCGGGACACCGGGGAGAAGGAAGCGCATCCCCCGACGGCAGGTATTATTCATCTCAAAAGAGAGCCCAGCTACTGTTTGACTTACAAGCATGACTAAAAGGCAAATACCCAAGGAATTCCACTTTCCCCCTTGGGGTCCCTCTTAAAAGGCACAAGCATGACAAAGGACCTGCTAGGTTAGGAAACAGAAGTCGCCTTTGTCTGTAAACCGACACCAAATTACAAAGTACGATTCTGCGGTCCGCTGGAGTAAATTACAAAACAGTTCGCCTCCTGTTTACTTTATCCACAGGGAGCTGTGAAACCCAGCCACGATTTTAAAGCGTGTTTGTATAACTTTCTTCTGCTCCTGTTGTTTGCTCTCGGCTCCGCAGCGCTTTTGAGCTCCCCTCCAGCCACTCCTCTCTCTCCCGCCTGGAAGCAAAGGTGTCTCTGCCATCCTCCGGCGGGACGCACCCGCGAGAGAAGGCGGAAAGCGATCTCCGGCACTGCCTCTCCCACTCAGTCCTCCGCTTTGGTCCGTGGTGTCAGCCGTGCCCGCTGTGAGCTGACTCGGGCAGATGCGGCGCCGTGCCGTGCTGGGAGAGGTGCTGATTTCCACGCGAGGGGAGGCTTTGAAGCCCGCGATGTGCAGCTGCGCATCCACCTGCCCCGCACAGCGCTCCCAGCACAACTTCCCGCCGTCGCGCCGGCCCTGATTTCCCCGGGGCCCGGGGCCGAGACCCGCGGCCAGGGCTGCTGAGGTGCTCCGGCGCTCCTTCAGAGCCTCCGCCGCGCACCCTCGCCCGTGCCTACCCCCGCCCCATGCGTTGCCACGGGGGTCCGCCCGGGAGCTGCGCTGCCCTAGGAGGGGTGGGGGTGTGCCAGACCCCGATGGGGCCGGGGATGGGTCCTCAGGCCTCGCAGGCGGCAGCGGGGGCTGTGCCTCTTGCAGCAGCGCCCTTTCCCGAAGGGCGCAGGAGCAGCCCTGGGGCACTGTAAAGGCTGCATACTCGCCTCGCCCGAAGCCTAGCGGCCCCGGGGCGCCCAGAGCTCGGTCCCGCTTCGCATCGTGGCTCTGCGGGCAGGTGCAGGTACAAGCGCCGCAGTCCCCCGCGCCTGGCCTCCCCAGCCCTCCCTTCCCCCGGGAAATTTATTAGCGAGCTGAGGGCAGGCTAACCAAACGGCAACTCCGGGCGCAGTTTCCCCGGAGGAATGCTTTGATCCTGCCCTCTCTCCGCGCCGTCCAGGGAAGATTGCAATGACAAACGCGGGCGACCCCAGCCGCTTGTTAGGTCAGAGATGTTACCGTTTAATCTGAAACAAATTGCCCCTGCCTGCGCCCCGCCCGTCGGCCCCTTCTTTGCCCTCTCCGGGTCCCGGTGTCTGGGCGGGGCTCCCGCCGTGCCTGCGCAGGGCGCGCCCAGACTCAGCCCGGGATGCGGCCCGGACCGGACGGGTTCTCCTCCGCGAGTTACCGTGTATTTGCTACAGCGAAGATGTTGACATTTCGCGGATGATGTCAGCTGCGGGAAGTAGGGGAGGGGATAGGGAAAAAGATTTAAAACAAAGAAACAAACAAACAAACAAAAAACACCCACGAAGACATCACCTTTTCCCGTGTTATCCAATCTGTACAAACCGTGATTTCTTTCGCTGTTTTGTTTTTTTTTAATTAAAATGAAATGTATATTAGATGAAATGAATGTATATTAGACTCCCTCTGTCTCTTGTAAATAGCATTTAAGTAAACTCTAGTGCTAAAATAAGCCTGAATAAGATTTTTATTCATGACATCGACCTTTCTAAACGGATTGTACCTTGGGACATTTTAAACAACCAAGATTTTCAGTTTGGGTTTGGGTTTTTTGGGGTTTTGCGGAGGTTTTTGATGTTCTCTTTTAAACGACCATTTGATTGTTTGTGTTTTAAATATATTGCTCCTTAACAGATTTGTAGGTACAGAGTCAGAAGAGGGATTTTCTGTTACTCCTATATGCCAGTCAAATAAATATAGTAAATACATATTATAAGGAGGTAAGAAATGTTGAGGTAATGTATTTGCTATAGCATGATATGGAAGAAAATTTTATTGAATGTGACACTTATACCACTGCCTTTGTAAGAATGTTTGCTTTGCCAAGGAGGGCAAGGGTTAGCCTTTTTATAGGAAGACTTGCTTATCGTACCAGGATAATCTTCTGTCCTACTAAACTGGAATGATTTCAAAAGCAGCTTGGGTGAACAGAGCAGAACTGCCACTTCTGACACAGTTAGTGAAAGTCTGACAGGCGGTCCAGAGTCTTCAATGAAAGGATTCATGTGGACATAGACAGCTTTGAATTGAGCACAGGGTTCAACAGAATTTCTCATTTACAATCCTTCTCACCATGGCGGCTGAAGGGATGAGCTCCCAGGAAGGGAGAGGAATAAACTGTAAAGGAAGGGCAGTTTTGCCCTCTGTGGTTGGACGCTCTGCCTGCTCACTGGAGACGTACCAAGGGGGCACAATTTGGCCCACGCCGCTGCAAGCAGGACCACACAGTCCTGGTGGTCATTCGACAAAGCAAGAAACACGTCTCTTTGAAATAGAACTGCCTCTTCTGCAAGCTCTAGATTCATGGCCAGGGGATATGAGGGCAGACCTAGAGAGACTTTAAGTCAAAACTAGTCCAAACCCATCCCTATCCAACCCTGTGCTAAAATTTTTAATTAAAAAAGGTAAAAAAAAAAAAAGGCATGAGGAGGGTTTGTGTGCCATTTATAGCAGCTTTGCTGTGACTCATGAACAAGGCTGGCCTTTGGTTTGCCGGCATTTAATAGGCCAGTAGATATTTGGCAAGTCTCTTGCTAAAATGTACTAGAAAGTTGGATCAGCTCTCAGCATGAATATCAAGAATCCACTATGCAAGCAGCAAGCACAGCAAATTGTCAAGTCAGCAACTAATGTACTTCACTATAATCTTCCCAAATGTCTTAAGTAGTTTGGCAAATCTCTTGTTGCAATAAATTCTAGTGAAGTTTCAGGGTTTATTTTTTTTTCAACATATGGCCTTAAAAAGTAACTTAGCCAAGAATATTTTTAGAGTCAATGCAGAGTTTGCTAGAGATGTTTTCTCAAAATTTGTTTGCACTCTGGCAGTTTTATTCAAATGTCAACCAGATGCAGAATGTGTGGGTGTTGGGGTTTTATCTTACAGTCCTGGAAAGTAAAGGTCAAGTCTCTGCAACATAAATTGTCTTTTTGATTGTCATATTTAAGCAGAACAGCAAAAAGTCTTACTAATAAGCTGGTTTGTGGTGTTTTGTTTTGTTTTTCTTCCCTCAGGATGCATTATAATCATATGCAAAATATTTTAAATGCCAATAAGACACCTGCTAAGTCAAATAAGTTGGGTAGGCTATGCTGTGCTTAGCAGTAAAAATTCAATCATATAACTGCAACTAGCCAGATTGTAGCATTGCAGTCCCTGAGGAGCCTTACTGAAATTATTAGGATGACCTGAGGCATCAAAATCTGGCAATATATCAGTTAAAACAAGCCATCCAGCCAGCCACACTCAGGCTGAATGATCCATGCGGGTATCTAGGCCATTCTTTTTACACTCCAATCAGCAAGAAAGCTTGTAGAACCATTTTTAGATTGTGATATTGTACCACACTAATACAAGTATCGGACTCTGGCTCACTGTGGATCCACTATGGAGTATACGGATGCCTGGGGCGGTAGAGGGGGAAGATGTGAATCTCAGCATTCACAGCATGTCAGAGTGAATGCAAGACAGTTGAGCTCTCTGAAGATTGGCAGAAAACATAGCGGGCTACATCACTACCTGTGACATTTCCACCAAAGCTCTCAGAAGGATTTTACCATCTCTCCTTGTAAGAACAAACCCTGAAAATCAGACAAGCTTGTGCTGTAACTCCACGGTCAAGGAGATCTGTCTACATGGCATGTGGATATGTAGAGGTACTGAGAACTCTCACTCTCATGATTCTTGGACATCAGTTGAAAAAACAGCAAGAGATGTACTCCCAATACAGCAAACACGATGCTGATGTGTCTTAAACTCTTCTTATAATTAAAAGAAAGCATTTATGGGTGCAGAGTCCCCTTGCATAAGATTTTAGGTGATGTTTGAGGTAGAAGAGATTTCTGCTACTATACAAATAAAATCAGAGCTGTTTCTAAATGATTTTTTATTTTCTTCTTTTTTGGCTAGTACTTCTGCTCATCTTCTGTTTGACTATGTGATGCTAGATTCAGCAACAGCATGGGGAAGAATCTGGGAGAATCAGAAAGCACACAGAGGACAGTGATAGAAACGTTTATCTTTAGGACTCTGTAAATAGAACCCTTTCATTTGAGGTGTTTTAAATACATCAAACAGACTAGCAAAATTTTTCAGTGTGCCACATTTGGTCTGTACAACTTTCCTACTAAGTATTTTGTAGAGGGAATGAATATGACTCCTTCCAACCTTTGTCTCAGCTGCCATCGTTGGGACCTCTGGCTCTTCCCAGAGTCAATATGAATAGAGAGCTGACACCAACACCAGCTTCTGAAGGGTGGTATTGCCACTACAGGAGGAGAAGCTGGTGCCCTAGCTGGACACAGCACCTACCTGCTAAGGGACATTTAGGACAATCTCATTTGCTGCTTCTCTTGCCCTGCTTTTGGTGCACTCTTGGTTGCAGTGCTAAGAAGGCGTTTTGCACACACTCTTACCAGGCAGAGGCACATCTTCCTGATCTTGTGAATTCGTCCCATGGCAGAAGGGAGCTGAACTGAAGTATCCATTCTTGTTCTGGCTTATATCCATGAAGAGGAATACAGGAGCTGTAACTGCTGCAAACCCATTTCTTCTTCTCACAAGGGCACCTGCTCATTGACAGACTTTAATTCGATTCTTGGAATAGATGCTGATCAAGTCTCTAGGCAGAGAGCACGCTTACCAGGCATTTAGTTAGCACTGTGGCTCAAAACACACCCACATGTCAGATTTATCTGCATGCACTGTCTTCTGAAATCGTCAAAGAGAAAGCAAGCAGTACGTGAAATGACTCCTACGGTAGACAGACCATTGATAGCATGAAATTTATTATAAATATATATTTAATAAATGTTTTTATTATCATAAACACAAATCTAGTTGAAAATCTAAGGCATGAAGTGTTCTTGAAAGGTGTGGACATCGAGTATTCTGGGATCAAACTTCTCTCTTCATTCCATACAGACACCGCATTAAAATCCTTGAGATTAAATGGGCATAAGTCTGAATTTAACATATTGCAGATGTGCATATACATATTAAGAACATTGGATACATTGTACTCTAAAATGCTATTTTACTTATGGTATTTTTTCAGCACTTATGATTACTGGCAATAATAAAAGAGACTATCCCACAAAGTACACAAAGATCATATGACGTAGAGAGGACACTGTCATCTACTTCGTGATTTAATATCTGTGACACTTAGGTAATTCATGGTCTCTGGACATCCAAGATCATATCAACTATGCAAAGTGCCAAACCACTCAGTGCATAAAATTAACAAATTCTAGTAGTAAAGACCTTTAACCAGCTCTGCTGAAGTCAATAGAAAACCTCCTGTGCCATCTGCCAGGGAAATTGAGTAAGGTCCATATTTAATTAGTTTTGCCTTAAAAGAGAAGACAACAGCCTGTTCAGAGATTCTGCCTGCACTCCATGACCAGTTTACTGGCAGTATGATCCACAAAACACTGGGCTTCAAGAGTTTCTTGCCAGATCTTCTTCGACTATTCAGCTCATAAAGGAGGTGAGAGGAGCTGCTGAGCCACAAAGCTGAGGCTGGACTGCTTTGCTGTCTTTGATCTGCACATCTCCATCTCCTCCATGACTCCCACCCAAGGGATATTTTCTTTAGGGACACTTTCCTGGTCTGTAGGGGACAATTTCCACCCTGTACCAGACTGCAGCACAAAAACACTAGCAGGTCAGCCATAATGTCCATCCAGTTGAACCCATCCGGTTTAACCACGTACTAGAGACCTGGATAATACACAGCTGGGGAGGATGTATAGGTATAAATTACTAGCTCTCTCCTCTAAATAGTGATGAGAAAACTCTTTCAAATACATTTATGATAACAAGACACATACAAATAACTAGTGCAGGGAAAGAATTAATAATCTAAAATTTTTACCAAGAAGTAAGAATACATGAGACTATGCCCAAGGCCCAAGTCATCTGTAGTGGTGTACTTACTTGCAAAACATGCCATCACTCCAAACCTGTACCAGATTTTCATGCCATAATGATCAAACTAATGCTATCTATAATCAGCCCATCAAATAATATGCAACAGCAGGAGATACACCTTAGCTTCAAGTGCTGGTGAGTGAATCCTACTGAATTCAGACAGAGGCACCGTAAAATCCTAACCATGAAATTGTGGAAGTAAACGGCAGCTTGCCCACAGCTTCCACAAAGCCAGACTGCATCCATTTAGGGATAACTGCAACATAAACATGATAATCTCTTGCTGTCCAGATTCCTTTCAGATTATCTTTGGCTAAACATCAGGCATCTCTTAAAATCACTGGAATTACCATACATTAATAGGAGTATATTGCAGTGAATTGCAGGGATGTCACTATCTTTCAGTACAAGAAAAAAAAATTCCTGGGACCTAAAAATAAATGTTCATCTAGTCACGAATGAATTTTAATTAAATTTTTACCAATTTTTTTTCTGCCTTTTCTGCTGAGGAACTACTTTAAGCCTGAGACAATCACATTAGTAAAGATTTAAGAACAGTAGGATTTTCATTGCAATTTAACTGCAAATAACATGGATGCAAATCAGCAAATAGGGTCTTCTTTCTGTTTGTGCAGAAGCAGAATGTGCCCCCCGAAACAAGGACATCACTCCACAAGTCAGTGGCTGCTCTGCCTGTGTTAGGGCTGCCTGCCTAGCTGCAGGTAACGCACACAGATCCTAGCAAAGGTAGAAAACTCATTGTACACTATTTGAGAACTCTGTTCCATGATATACCAGAATAATAATGGACAATAATAAATGAGAGTCCTCAGCTCTCTTCTTTGGCTGAGTAGGTCTAGCTGAGTCAGAAAAGACCGTGTCTCATTTTTCCAGTGTGTACTTTTGTTAAGTCAATAGAGAGACTGTTATAGAGTGGTAACGTGAGCTGGGTAATGTGTGCAGGTTCTGGGGCTTTATTGTGTCCCTGCTATGTTAATTAGTATTAGGAACATGATGGATTGGCAACACATGTATTTTCTGAGTCTTAAACCAGCCCTGAGAGTTTAGCACTCCATTAGTTACACATCACAGGAACTCAGGGATGTTTACTTTAAAAAGTATCACTTACAGGAATGAAACACTCTAATTCATTCCTGATAGGGGCTGTGGGGAACACCGGCCCAAGATTCAGGTTCTTTGGGACAATGCGCTAGCCCTGTTCAGGGTTACCCTAGGAATCCTACATCAAAACTTTCTCTGAAGCATCTCTCAAGGGAGTGAGAGATGGAGAGGCACCAGCCAGGACAAGCAGATGTTTTCTCTCCACAGCTTATCTGGTAGAGAAGATAGGAGCCGGGAGTTTGGTGAGAGATGTGTAAGACACATCTCTCAGTGCAATTCCTCCACAGAAGAGAAATCAGAGGAATAGACAGGGCTGTTGCCTTCCCCTGTCCCTGATGGCCCTCTCTCCCTAAGAAATGCTACCATACCAGCATACCAGCCAGCAAGAGAAATTTCCTCTCTGCAGTCTGGAGGTGCAAATCAGCATGGAGGGGACAAAATTCCGAAAGAGCCTCAGACCTTCTCAAAGAGCCAGGGAGAAATGGTAGCAAGAGATGCTGAATACAATTTTTCTATGGCCAAATCCAACAAAATGATGCTTCTACATACCAAATAACATAAAACCCTCAGCTCTGCTCCCTGATGATGTGCCTCCCTGGAAAAATTCTGTGAAGTTTCCTGTCCTTCAGTAGTGTGGGGGAAGGTCACTTGTCCCACATAATTCTCCCAAAGAAGAACTGGTACCTCCGCAAGACAACAGTTGCTCTATTTCCTCTTTTCGTGCAGTCTTTCTTTCTCATTACCTGGCAACCTCTGGTGTCTCAGGAACAGCTGTCTTCCTTGCATATACCTTTATTCCCCATCCCAATCTCCCTCACCTCAAACCTGGACTGACAGGCTAATATTTGTCTTCTTACTATTAATATTAAAAATTCCATCACAGAAATCTGAAAGTATGGCAACATAAATGAAAAAAAAAAAAAAAGAAAAAAAGACATCTTCACCTTCTAGCAAATCAGTCGGTAGCCACCAATTTTGCAGCCATTCTGTAGTGCTGATTTTGGCAAATGTCCTAAAACAACTCGGTGTTCTGAACGTATTCATGGGATTACCCTTCATCATCCCAGTTACGGTGGGTAGCAATCCATAATTAGCAAAGCGGGCTCTGGTAGAGTAATGGACCTGAGTCTGGCCTGATATTTCTCATTGGTTTTTCAGCATGGCTGACAGTAGCTAGAAGCCAATGGCTTGTGCAGCCAAGCCTTCAAACAGTAGTAGTTGTAGTTGTAATGAGCTGAGTCGGCTTTGTGTGTTAAAGCATATGTGTTGCAAACCCCAGAAGTGTGAACCCAAGCGGATGATTGCAATCCGAAAAGAAGCGTCAGAACCACTTCCAGATTGTCACTGAATTATTTTCACTTTACAGACCACGATTTTATAGTCAGTTATGTCTGTGTAATCTGACAGAGACAAGTTAAATATTCATACCCATGAACTGGATTTTTTTGTGTCTTCCTGGCCACATATTCTGATCTATAGACAAAGCCACTTTCTCCTATGTTCAGTTATCTACAGGTTAGAATATGTGGCCTAGTGAGGCCAGCACATTTACAATTACCGTGTGAAACTGGCATAGTCTTGGTGATCCTGACATACTGGCAGTCAAAAAGAAAAGTCGCTCTAACTTGAAAGCTACAGATGGCCCCTCTGTATCTTGGTGGATGCACAAACATATTCAATATATTACTTTAACCAGATTTTGGTGCAACCATACTCTAAGGACTTCTGTGATTTTTTTTTTAATTGAATAAAAATAGTGTTGGCAGTGCTGCTGTCAACAACTACAAAGCTAACAGGCAATTCAAAATAATCAAAAAACAGCATCTAAAGAGATAGTTCTCAGGTCTGTGTCACATCCTACAGTATACAGTATGTCATCATAGCTCGTCTAGCATTCAGCAGTCTGATCACGTCAGCATCTGAGCAATAAATAACACGCCCAGGACAAGCCAGATGTTCTGGTGTAAATGACCAATTCATTATTGTTACAGAGAAGCCAGATCAGCATGTGGCAAGGCACATGAGCTCTGCAGATCACTTTGCCACCTCTTAGTACATCAGATAAGAATGATCAAAATCAGGAGTACGATGATCACCTCTCACAGCTTGCTCTCATGCAAAGCCATCCTTGCAGTTGGGCAAATGATCCTCCAGCTCGTTAACATTAGGAGTGCAAACTTAATAACTTGCATTCAGCATTGAACCTTGCACACTGCAAACCTAAAACTTTACAGCAGCCTCCAAGCAACGCCAAAACACAAGCAGGCAAGTCCAATCATAATCCTTTGCAGGATGTTGTGCTCTGTAGTCATTTCCTGCTTCTCACGTGTAAAGGTAACAGACACAGCTAAAGAGGCTGAAATGGGCTTTATGGCTTGGCACATCTCTAATAAAACAAGAGCCTTGATCATATGAAGAAAGAGACAGTTCTGGGATATAAATACTGCAGCACTTGGGAACTGCAGTGGCAAGCAGAACATCTGTTAAATACATTTTCCAGTGTTTTATTTTCAGTTGCCCATGACGAAGAATCAGAACTTTTACCAGTGCAAACCAAGCTCAGTCACAGACACAGCACTATCCTTTTGAGGTACACCTTGAGCATTATAAAGCTCAAAATATACTTTATTACAGAGAAGTCACAGAGAGGCAGAAATCAGGGCACCGTAAAGGCAGTTTGAGAACAGGTCACATTTTATGAAGAAAGAATTTTACTCACAGGTAAGGGAATTTATTTTGTGTAAACACAGATACTTTAGGCAGCATGAAGGAGAATTCTGAGAAAAGCTTTTTGTGGTAAAACAATCTACACTAGAGTTCTCCACAAAATCCCTACAACAATATTAACCTACTGACACTCATCTCAAGGAATGAATTTTGGTAACATAAACTTTACTCTGTGTTGTACATTAGCTCAATATCACTGCTGAAGAAAGAGGATGTGTTCCAAAAAATGTTATTGTTAATGGGAAAATCAGAAAACACCACACTCAGCTGTGAAGTCCATAAGGAAATTCACTTGAGGCCACATCCAAGGTATGACTCTCCTTGGTTTAGTCTTCATTTTATGTGCACCATTGAAAAGTGTTACATAGTGAACTCACTTCACTGTAATGAAATTCTATTTTATTAAATATACCCTTGATGGGTCTCTGGGTCAGCCAAAGACCTCAGAACGATGCAAACATAAAGCAAAGCAGTCATCAAGTAAAATGAACATCCTAGCTGAATCAAACTCAGAACAAACCAGACCAAGGTACCTCTATGCAAAAGAAGCACTAGCTGACTCTACTGAGAAAGAACCTAATATGAGTTTAAAAAATTAATCTATTTACACAACTAACTACTTTTCAAAATCTTGCACACTGGAGACAGGCAACCAGCTTCTCCACAGAAAACTGGCTCTCAAAACACTTGTGGCCTGAGCATCCACACAAAAAGAGATTTGCAAAGGCAGCGAGGCCAGAACAGACTATTGTGTCTGTGTATTGCCTATTTCCTAAGCATAAAGCGCAAGACCTAGAGCAAATAAGCTGAAAACTAGTTGACATTACTGTCATCTCTCCCAACACTAAAGATTTGTTAAAGTACATGATATTAATTGCATCAATGCAGGGAAAATGTCCCAATGTGTATTCTTCCCATATTGCAGGAAGTTTACCAAACTGGCTGAATCCTTTTTTTTTCTAGCCTCTGAAGTTACAATAGGAATTAGCAGAAAAGTAGTGGCAATGGGAAATTCCTCTGATGTTGAAGTGGAGAGCTTAGCTGGAGAGACATGTAGAAGAAATGCTGGAGACCTGCAGTTTTCACAGCTCCCTGCCTCCTGGCAGGCCAATACCTATGTTTATTCCAGACACAGAGACAGCTAAAAGTGCAGCAAATCAACCCCACTGACCTGTCACTCATTCAGAATTGAGACCTTAGCATCGTCAAACAGCAAGGCAGTTAGGATATTTTCAAGGTAAAGGGGATGAAATTCAAGCCTATCAGGAGGACTGCTTCGTAGACAGGACATAATACGGGCTGTTTGGCATGAGGAGAAAGATAGCCTAGGTAATTCTTACTTCCAGTAGATACACTAGGCACTGCCACAGGCACTTTGTTTTGACTACAAAATGTTCGTCATTTGAGAATGTGAAACAAACTGCTGCATCTGGCATTAGTCCTACTTTCCAGGCAGACTTACAGTTCGTCTTCTAATACAGCATACTGAAATAATCTAGCATGGACTGTAACCAAGAAAGATCAAGATAATAAATAGCAAAAAAGAGGTTTGAGATGTCCAAGACAAAGGTGGCTGGGAAAAGGTTTACATCTTCATATCAAAAAGCGGCTAGCAGCTAGTGGTCCAGCACAGACAACCTTGGTTAAAAGGGCATACACACCATCCACGTATATATCGACATTGCCAGACATCTCTTGACTGACCAGACACTAATTAACTTTATCCCACTTAGATTGTTCAACTTCCTAGTAGCAAGGAAAATGTCAAATTTTGCTTACATACTGAGGAAAAGCATAAGTCTCTAGAATGATAAAGGAGAAAGACAATATCAAATATCTTGAAATCCTGATACACTAGATGAACCAAGGGCTTGTCACATGTCCTAATTTCAGCTGGGACAGAGTTAATCTTCTTCTCAGGAGGTGGTAGAGTGCTCTGGATTTAGGAGGAGAATAATGATGATAACACACTGATGTTTTAGTCATTGGTCAGGAGTGCTTAGCTTAAGTAAGGGACTTTTCAGATTCCTATGCTCTGCCAGTGTGCAGGGACACAAGAATATGGGAGGGAGCATAGCTGGGGCAGGTGACTCAGACTGGCCAAGGGGATATTCCGTACCGTAGAACAACTTCCCACTCAGTATATAAATGGGGGTCGTTGTCCAGGAGGAGCTGATCACTGCTGGGGGACAGGTTGGGTATTGGTCAGTGGGTGGTGAGCAACTGTACCATGCATTACGTTTTCTCTTGGGTTTTATTCCTTTCTCCACCTGTCCTTTTTGTTTCAAGTGTTATTACTGTTTTTACCATCATTGTTAGCAGTGATAGTACTACATTTTATTTTATTTTATTTTTGTTTGAATTTTTGAACTGTTCTTATCTCAACACTTAAGTTTCACTTTTTTATCCAGTTCTCCTTCCTATCTGGGGTCGGGGGGCTGAGCAAGTGTCTGCATGCTACTTAATTGACTGTTGGGGTTAAATCACAATAGGCTTCCTGAAGCATTCCTTCTTCATTTGTTCGGCCCACTTCCACAGTTGAACAGGATAATAGAAATACCTTTGACATCTTTGACTTTTTGTGTGAGAGAACTTCAGAGAGAAGCTGTTTGTGCCCATGCATATGCATGCAAGGCATATGGGAACTTTGTGGCTCTCCCACCATGCCGTGAGAGCTCCATGCTGCCTGGGAGTGAGCAGAGGCTGCAGAGAAGCCAGTGCCTGCCATGGTGCCTGCCTCTTGTCTTCAGGTTCCAAAAAATAGGTCCAAGGGGGAGGGAGTCATGGTCACACCCACCTTGCCACCCACTCCTCGCCACACTGAGCTGGCCTCCAAAGCAGACCACAAACTCATCCCTGGCTGAGCTGCCAGAGCCCGCAGAATTAGGGAAGGACAAACTCATCCGTCTTCATTGTAATGTCATCCGGCCATAACCTCACCCAGACATAACGTCACCCGGCCGTAACGTCATCACCCGGCCGTAACGTCATCACTCGGCCATGGCGTCATCCGGCCACAACGTCACACAGCAGCAGCGCCATTCCTGGTCGGGGTGCGCCCATCGGGGAGGGTCTCCCAGCCAGGGTCCGAGCTGTGACCGCGCTGTCACTAGATGGGGCCATCGGCTAGAGGGAGTAGGGATGAGTCACAGACCCGAGCTCTCTTCTCTTCATGTCCTAAATTAACTACCATTCCTTAGCTCTTACAAATCCACACAGTGTTTGGCTGAAATACAGCCAGACCGCCTCATTTTATGTGATGACAAGGCCATGCCTTTGATGTCCAGGTCACGCCTTTGATGTCCAGGTCACTTTGAGCAAGACGGCATTTACTTTAGGTGTTCGTTTAAATAATATATGTTACATGGTCTGAGTAATATATGTTACAGTCATTTGCAACTGACTTCTTCCTCCTCTAATCTCAACTCAGGGATGAATTCAAACACAGTTGCAATTCCAGACGTTTGGAAGAGAAAAATATAACCTATTTCCCGAGAAATTCTCCAGTGTCTCGTACAAGCAGTTCACATTTTTGCCTGAACTTGTACTTCTCCAGTTTAAGGAGGAGAGGGAACCATTCTCTGGCTGAATGACTGCAGTCATCAGTTCTTCAGCACCAGTGATTATTTGGGGTACTGGTGAAGTAAAAAAGCTATTTGAGTTCTTTCAGGTAGCAAATTTAATCATCTGCAGATGAATTAAAACCAGGTCACAGTAACTAGCTGACCTGCACTTTCAGGCCTCAGAAAGTGTGCAAAAACACTAGGGGAGTGGTGCTGCAAAGGAGGTGAGGGGTCAGAGTAGAGCTACTACGAGCAGGATGGTGGTGATTGTACTGCCTCTCACCACACCCACTACCACAGTTACTTCTTCCAGTGCCTGAACAAGAGAACAGCAGAAAAAAATTACAAACTTAAAACAACAGAGACTAGTGATGGCCAAATCAGGAAATATATTAATGCCAAACAATAATTCGACAAGCACGGTGTTTGCTTGAGTTTTTCTATGTCAGAAAATAAACCAATCACCTGGGAATTAGTCATAGTTTTTCATAGACATGCACCAAGCAAGTCTGCTAAAACCTCATGCAGTGAACTTTCTGGGAGAGGAGGGAGGCTTGAGCACAGGACAGGGAGACCAGCTCCTTTCAGCTCCCGGCTCTGGTATAGATCACTCTGTTCCCTTTTCAAGGCAACAGCAATGTGGGCATAAACTCTGATAGCTCAGGCTCAGGCCTGGGAAAGACCCACTCCTCAGAAGCAACTGAAGGTCAGAAATTATCCTATCCCCCTCTCCCTGCCACGTGCTTCAAAGTTCTACAAAGCAACCCCAAATCCAGCCCAATTCCCACTTGTTTCCGAAGGCTGTAGTGACTGATGCCTGTACTCTGTTCACCAACATAGGTGAGAATAGCAGAAGGAGCTATGTATGGGTAAGTTAAACTAATGCTCTCTTCACTTTGGAGCCTTAGAAAACTTATCACTTTCATTTTGTTAAATTTTTGGGAAAAATTAAAAATAAATTAAATTCTCCCTCATACCACCCTTTTCCTGAAAATTAATTATTTGACAATGGAGGTAAAAGAAGCAAAATACATGTGGCCAAATGTTCCTTTTGTTTATATCTCTGCAGATCATTAGAAAAAAAGAAATTACAGGAGAAAGAGCAAGAAAGAAATTTCATATCTTACACACAGCTGACCATAGCTGTATTAGTCACTAAGCCGCATGGTCTAAAATGTAATAACTGGGCTGTGAGTTGGGTTAAATCTATGAAGAGTATTAAAGTCTCTTGAATAGGGTTTTGCAGTAAGGATGGAGCCATGCAGAATAATTTTCTGTAGTTTAGGAATGTTTCCGTGAGAATGTGTTGTTTTTTCATACAAAGACTATGTAGCCATACCAAACATTAAGCATTGTCCTTATGTTACTAGAGAAAAAGGCATGTCCAAGGTGAGAACCAACTGATTTCAGCTCCCAGGAAAGTTGCTAGCTGTGCAATGTGAACAGCTGCAAGCACCCTTCAGGAGCCTGTTCCTAGTGAGTCAAGAGATTAATATGCAGAGGCAGAGAAACTTAAATTTCTATCACAGTTCTCCATCGGGTACAATGGCCTGTCAGGATTGCTTCTGCATCTCTCGTCACATGAGTCATTTAGCCCTCATAGGTGGTAAAATGATAAAAAATCTAGATTTGACAAGTAGCAGAGAAGTATTTCTGAGTATTTCAATGTCTCCTTTATGTTTTTCTGTGTCTGGTGAATTTTATCTCTCACTCTTCCCAGATTACACTCACCGTGGCAAGAAGGAATGTCAGCAATGTGCAGAGGGACTAGGTTCCAAAGAAAGATGTTTCCAAAAGTGGGTTTGAGCCTTGCAGCATGTGACAAAGCAGAAAAGCTTCTCTCAGTTACCACAAGCACCTTCACAATCACACTGCTGCCACGCTACTCACTTCACGCTGCCTTTCTCCTACTGACGCGTGCCCACTCCTGGGGGGCTGCAGCCCCCAAGCTGAGGTTGTACTGCTGGCCTAAGTGCCAGGGTGTGCTCACCCTCACCGCAGAGAGGAGGAGGAGACCAGCTCCTCCCCAGCCTGCACACCTCCCTGAGCCACACAAGTCCTGGAAAAAATGAATAGATTTCATTGCGTCTTATGTTCTGCTTTCTCACTCTTCCTCAGCCTTTTGCTGATTCATGTATTCACTGCCTTTAGGAAAAAAAAAAAAAAAGGCAATTAGTACAATTTTGTCACAAGATTTCTGGTTTTATGTGGGTGTTACAGAGAAGGAAGTTGGAATGTATAAAGTCCATAAACTCAGAAGACGAAGAAGGAAAGAACCCAAACGGTGTTTACCTTAGGTCCCACAGCTTTTAGCCATTTTATGACACCTATTTGCTCAGGGCTATCTAAGGATAATCCTGAGGTTTTCAGGAGAACTCTTGCTGAAAGCAGTCACAGTTCAGACATTGAAAAGTATAGACTCTCACAGAGAAAAAAATAGAAAGAGAATCTTACCATACATCATCTGGTAAACACTATGTTCTGCTGTCTTATTTACAGAACACTTAAACTCTTTGAGAATTTTCAGATAAAACAAATTAAATCCTTGTAGCAGTTATCTTTATCTCATGGAGAGGGAAAATTCTTCCTCAGGTTATAGGGCAGAGCAGGGATGTAACCTTGCAAAGGCTCCGCCCATCTATCTCTCAGTTTAACCTCCTGCACAGCTTGCAAAGAGATAAAGCAGCAAACCACACTACTAAGGTGCTGTAAATATTTTCTGTCTGTTGCAGCTTCAGCAGAGCCTGGTCTCTGGCAGCAGGCCTCTTTAAAGTATATCTGCCTCTGTAGAGGCCAAATCTTTCTGGACATGTGATTCTCTGTATCTATCCTAGACAGGATCTGCTTCCTGACAGTGATCTAAGGGTTGCATTCTCCACTCAAGGTCAAGATTTGGCCTGGGTGCAGGCATGCTTGGTGAATAGCTGTGGCCATGGCTCTCAAGCACTGCTGCTAATGCTGAAATTAATGAAATTAATCTCTAGTGAGGGACACAAACATTTACCAAGATTCCTATTGTAGTGTGCATGCAACACTGAATCACACATGAAATATGTAACAGCACAGAAATGCTGCAGGGAGCACATTAAGGAAACATCATTTAGGGTAAAAAGTCTTGTCTTTGTTATCTTCTGGTGGCAGACTAGTGTGAGAATGTTAAATACTGCATTAAGTTAGTTTTTATAGGGAAGGGAGAAGAACAATGCGTCAGAGTTAAATGTCCACTAAAATTGAAGTTTAGATAGTATGCATTCAGAAATAATTTTATTTTCCAGTAGTGACAATATGCAATATCACGAAAGAAATGAAATTGAAGAATTGATCTTATTCTTCAAATACAGGATAGCTTCAATATTAAAATTAACATATAAATTTAGCATCAATCTTATTTCCCCACTCATGTCCGCTGAGTAAATGCACATAAAGAATGAATCACTGAAACAGTATACTGGGAGAATCAAAGTCATTTTTCAAAGATGTCAGCACAAATGTGAGGTGAGCCTGTTCACCAAGCATACAACAAATGTTGCAGAGCTGGCCCTTCAGACACATAAGGAGGACAAGCTGGGGACCCCCAGGAAAGCAGCACAACACCAGCAAGGACAAAAGGCAAGGGATAGATTGGCACGGGACATCCCCATCGTGCTGTGCTTACCCCTGCTGTCCCTCTGACTATTCCCTTACCTACAGGTGTGAGAGATGCCAGAGAACGTGAGCATCGCATTAGGGATCTCCATGCCATTCCTTTGAGGGAGAAATTATTATTGTCATTGTTTACATCATTGCTGGCCTTAGCCACCTTTTCACAGCCAGAGGTCAGCTAGCGGGGATTTGGCATTGTGCCTCTGAGGCAGCAGCCAGCCTCTGCAGAGCCCACTGCACTAGTGTCTGGCGGGCCTGAGACCTGGGCAAGCAGAGCTGTGAGCAGAGAGAGCTTCTTGTGGCATTGCCCAGAGAGCTGACAGTGAAATCACCTCTCTGGCAGGAGAAAAAGCAGTCCTGGAGCACCCCAGAGAAACTCCTGAGTGGCTGCTCAGACAGGAGCAGGAGCTGTGCAGAGGGCACGGGGCTGAAGGTCTCTTGCTCTGAGAGAGCCACAGCTGCACTAGCACCCGAAAAAGACCTCAAAAAACCCCTAAAAAAGCCCCAACAACCCGCTGGATTCTGAGATCCAACAGAGACGTCACCAGGCTCGAGGCATCCTTCTTGATACTTGAATTTATTTTTTTTTTTTTCCTCGGGGGTGTTCTGAGGATCAACGCTTCCAGCTTCAACCCTCATCCCAACGTCCTTCCTCAGCATGAAGGGCTCGCTCCCGCAAGGCGATGCCCTTGTTTGCCACAAGATGGAGCTGGGAAACGCAAGTTTCAGGTGCCGCACCGGTCTGACTTCTCCCGGGCCCCGGAGTCGCGGGAATCCCAGGATGCTGCACCGTCGCGGGCGCTCCGCAGGGTCCGGGCCGGTCCCGCTGCCACCGACCTCGGGCAAAGCACGGCCTGAGCCACGGTGGAGACCGCCAGCTCTGCGGTGGACACTGCGGGCCCGGTCTAGATGAAACACGGCTCCCTCTCCCCGCGGTTGCCCTTGCTGGGAGGGTGGGATACGGTGGGCAGCCCCCAGCAGCACAGCAAAGGTCTCAGGAACAGGTCCCAGCATTGTGCGGGCAGAAAAAGATTCCTGCCAGCATGCCAGGGAATCCTTAAAAATTGTATCTGCCTGTAGTGCCAGCCTGGACAAAACAAATGGATGGAAAAAGCAATTTCTCAAAGGTAACATTGCAGGCCAATACATATGTTTGAAAAAAATTAATAATCTGGATAACTAAAATATTATGTGGTCAAGCAAAAATTACTGTTCGACATGAAAATTTGCATTTCTTATTTTGAACAGAGATGTGTTTGCTTTACTTAAGGAAAAAGTATCTGTCAATTGAGTCAAAAGTAATTTTATAACACCACAGACAAGGATTATTTTAACTTGTTTCCTTTTTCCAAAAACTGCTTGTCGAAAGAGATAGAATTTAAGAAATCATACCATCAAATCTGCATTTTTCACCACAAGTGTTATAATAGCTCATTCCACGTTAGCCAAGGGTCACCTTTCTTTGAAAGATGTGTCCCAATTCCAAGATGCCAAAATTCTCTTCTCTGAAAACCCACAGACCACAGAGGGTACGAGCTCTTGCAGGTACCACGGTTTGGTCTTTCTGCTGAAGATCATTCAACATCTGTAGCAAAACAAACACACAAACAAACAAGCAAAACAAACAAAAAAAATCCACTGAGATTTCATTCAATGTGCAGGGATGCCTAAGATTTCTGCAGGAAGGAAATCTGCTCAAAACTGGAGCTCCTGGGCCTATCTGCTCTTATCTAGCCTTTGACAATTTCTCTATGGTGTCAGAGCACAGCGTTCACTACCTCTTGTCTTCTGTTTGCAAGATCTATTTTATATATTACTTTTCTCTCTAGAGTGGCTGTAAGATGAATTTGTTTACAAGTGCCATGTGAATGCAGGCAAAACTGTCAGTACACAACTGGAACACTGCATTTAGGGAAATTTCAGATACTTGCATATTTACACTTCCATAAGGGAATTTATTTTTTTCGTCCCTTCCCCTGCTTTTATGTCTTTGCTCTGTGGCATAACGGGTAAAATGCTTTTCTGAACAGGTTGGAAAGTTATGCAAGACAAAGTATCTTTCAGTTAATTTATCCCCTAAGGAAAATAAAGTCATCATTTTATTCTCCTTTTTGTGCGTATTCAGTACCTTTATAAAATGAAGGATTCACTGTGCACACAAGACTTACAGAACATGAAATGCCAAATGAGAACACAGGCATTCGTATCAACAATGACAGCAGATAACATGCCTGATACATTTATATAACTGTTTTAAAGCCCATCTGCTTCAGAGTCCAACTTGAGGGTGGCCTCACCTTTTTTTGAGGTGTGGGACTAATCCCTACACCTGAAAGACCAGAGAGTCATTTCATCTGCATTCAGAAGTGTGTTTTGTAAAAGTCAATTGTCAAGCATATGCAGTCACTTGTGAACAGTTTAAAAAATGACACTAAAAGCTTAACAAACTTCTAAGTGGACATCAAACTTAGTGACATTCCTCATCAGAAGCAATTCCTAATGTTACTCAGACACACATTAGATATGCAGTGTAATCAGTGCATGCAATCATGCAATAAATTGTTCAAACCATTACTTTTCTAGATTTAGGGAAGTTGCCATTTGGCTAAAAATTATTTTAAAGAAATGCCTGCTATTACAGCCTATTTCCTTTTCTTTCTACCTCTACAGTATAGGAAAAAAAGATGCTTCTGAAGCATTGGGAGAGCCTTTTGTTTTCTGCTTTCTGTGATTGTAGCAATCTCTGCTTTACTCAGCTGAGCTTGGAAATGTCTGCAGTACAAATACAAGAGACCTCAGCTTCCCTGATGACAACTCTCACCTAATCTCAGTTGCAAGTTACAAGGCAGGGAAGCAAAACCCAGACTTGGAAAAAGAGGTTTCCCCTGACTGCAGCTGCTGCAGCTGGGCGTTTTAACCCCGGCTGAGAACTAATCAGCTCTCTATCTTCAGAATGTTATTTGTCCAGTATAAATGACATAAACCAAGATCATCATCTTAGTTTATTTTTCTAGAGTCCTTAGCATGCTACATTAACCTGACAATGCTTAATCTGGTGTTCATTTCACAATACACTTCATGCAATTCACAGCTGTAATTGGTTTTACACTGACATTACACATTTTGACCTAGCCATGGGAAAAGAATAACTCTTAATAATATTTCTCTGAAAAGTGTCCAAGCTCAAACGGCACAGAAGCAGCTCATGTTAGTTGCATGTGTGTATTTCTTTCTTCTGCCTTTTCTTTCACTGCAAGGATGATCACTGGCATAAGATTATAAGGTCCTTGTTTTAGTCCATTTGCAATTGAACTATGTTTGCTCGATTTCTTATGTCCTGAGGAGTTCTCAATTATAAAACAGCATTCAAGTATTCTAGTTTAACATCCCCATTTTTCTGAGTTAAGGAACAAAGTAGACCTTGGGCTTCTGCTCCCATTATGAGTCTTCTAGAGTCCCATAACTGGTAGCCGTAAAGTCTTGCTTTGTAACACACACTCAGCACTAAAGCCAGAGTATTGCTATTTGGCATTATCCAGTGAAGTGCAAGAAATTAAATAAGTTACATCTTTATTGCTATAGTACAATACCAAGCAAAGTCACTTTTTAATACAATTGCAAGAGTTTTGTAGAGTACGTGTCCCTCCTCTTAGGGGCCAGTAGTTCAGCTGCACTGTGAGTATCGCTTAGCTGTCACATGTCAAACATCAGTCTAAGAAGATGTGTTGAGTATTCTTGAGTCTGAAGAATCAGACCTTTCCTCATATTCATCTTCTGTGTAAATTGGTTGCTTAGACACAAGGGGACATCCATCATCAGGAATTGAGATCCTAGGATCTTCCGACGAGCGGGAAGGAAGGACAGGTGAGCTTCGGAAAACACTGGCTGGGTTGCTAGAGAAAGGACTGACATACTGGGACCGCAACTGGTACTGCTGCTGCAGTGTCATGGTGTTCCACAGGGTGACGTCGTTGGGCAGGAACGGGCTGGACTGGTTTCTTGCCAAAGTGTTCCTCAGCATCAGCGGGTAGCGTGGTGGCTGAGGGAAAGGGTGCTGCAAAGGTACAGCTAGAGGATTTGGCACAACATTACTGGAATCAGCAGAGAACCTCAGAGTGTCGGGAACCCTAAATGCCGAGCCCACAGACCACTTGGAAGATGAAATAGGATAGGAACTTAGTGTGTGTTCAAAAATATGCCCGTTGGAAGGCAAAACAAGACCATCAGATTCTGCAGAAGTTCTCTCTCCACTGGCCACTGAAGACCGACTGGACAGGAGAACCTCTACAGCACTCACCAGATCACCACCACAGCCCTTCAGGATCAACTCTAGCACAGCTGGCTTTTGGTTAGGGAAGATCTTTTTCAAGACTTCAAGTGGGGGTCTGTTTGCTTTCAAACTGAACGGTAAAGAAACTGTCCCAGAAGGACCTTCTATCAGGAGGTGGTTCTGCTCTGGGTGGAACTTGGGGCTGTCTGGACGGTTGTCTGTGCTCCCACCGTTTTTCTGAACTGCAAAACTGACCTCATCCACTGAAACAATTTCAGGGCTTTCAGGGTTGAAACAACTTTTGGCTTTAGTCATGTCTGGGGAACTCCTTTGGTCTGTGTCTTTGTCACTGTAGGTCTCGGCATTGTCTGCTCCACTCGCATCACCCAACCGCTCCTCATTCATGTCTGCAAAGAGAAGTCAGAGAAGTTAACAGAAAACTGAGGCCAGGAGCTTTTACAGAGATTTGAGGATGCTGTCTTCCTAAAGTGAACAGACCAGGATCCTAAGTGGGAAAAAGTTTTTTTTTTTCAGAGAGCCTGCAAAAATTTAGGTATCTTTGCAACATCTCAAGAGAATAAAACTGCAAAAGGATAACGTGACCTGATCTAGGCATACTCTGTCTCATTCTCCCATGTGCAAGCAAAGAAGCCGTGACCATTTCTCTGCTGCATCAAAAATGCTATATCCATCCTTTCTCACTGGTTACAAGGCAGCAACACACCACCCAAGTGCAAGCTTTCTCAGAGGAACTTGAGAATTTTCACATCATAATTCCTCACTGGAACTATCTCATTGTCTGAAGAGGGCACTTAGGAGATGAAAATTTCCCCTGCAGCTCCCCAGCAGCATTGGTGGAACCACTCCATTACGACTATAGGTTGAAGGTTTAAAAAGTCTTCAAATAAATGAATGTGTTCCAGTTCTGACTCTGAAGAAACTAGTTCCTCCCACAGCAAGAATCATAGCTTTTCCTCTAAACTCTTAAGCACATCTGACTGTCCCATTCAAGCACATATGCTAGAAAAGCCTGGTTTGGAGAGGATGTCTGGAAGGCATTTGGTCCAACATCCTCTTCAAAGCACAAGCAGCCTTAGACAAAGAGCAGGTTGCTCATGTCCCCACTCAGCTGAGTTTTACATAATTCCAGGGATGCGGACCCCACAACTTCTCTTAGCAATTATTCCACGTATCTTGCTTTCTGTGTGCTAAACTAAGCAGGATGAGAGCTGAGTATGGAGCTGAAAACAAGCCCACTGACCATGCCATCTCCAGATGTACACCCAGAACACCTTGGTAATGCCTGACCAGAGTATGGAACCCTTTAAAATTAGACTGCTTGTCAGCAAGAAGAAGGGAAGAATGCTTGCTTATGCAAAAGGGAATCAATATACTTGCTTGAGATTGTTCATTGTTGTTTCCCAAGAACACAATTCTGCTGGCTTTCCTCATAGACCACAATGGTTATATTCTCGGGAAGCACCAAAGCATGGGGAGAGGATTGTTGTCCAAGCTGCGGCTGACAGAGTCTACTTTAACCGCACAGAGCAGTGCTTTTGAACACACAAATGGGAAGGACTGTCTGCAAAAACCAATCCAACTGCTTGCTTGGTTTTCCAAGCCCCTGACAAACACCCCAACTGGACAGAGTAGCTGTGAGAAGCAAGAAAAGGTTCCTAAAACGTGCTGATGATCCCACCTGCCCAACTGAGATGGAACCAGTTAGAGGCATGCAAGCACCTGAGCCTCACTGCTCACCATCTCCTGCCTTCCTCTCACTGCAGGAACAGGCAGGGCATCTCCTCGTCAGTTAGTGGGCTAAGTTTAACATTTAGCAAATCAGCATGAAGAAAGACTATTAATGCAATTTATCTACCAGAGAGAAAGAAGTCAGGGTCTGAGCAAGCCTGAGCTGAGCGAGAAGCCACTATGCTTGCCACAATGGGCGCTATAAATAAAGAAGAGATCCTGGCAGAGCACAGCCTGACAGTGTGAGCATGGCAAAAGAAGGTTTTCCTCATGAGGATGGCCGTACCTGGCAGAAACGATGCGTCATCCTACAGAGATGTGGTATACTGCAAATTAGTAGCTGAGGAATACAGATGCCCTTACAAAGACCTCACTCCTTTTAGCAGGATAACCCGTTTTGGGAACTGGTTTTTATACTGGTTATGCTGTCTGGCTAGTGCAAACAGAGAAGCAGTAACTCTGGATGTCCTATATTACAGAGAAGGCCATATATGTTTCCTCTTTCTCATACACTCAGTGCATCGATCTTTCTTCAGCAGCCAAAGCAGAATGCAGGAATTGTTTGCCGATAGCAAACTGGCACGTGCATCCTTTTGAGGAGTGCTAAAACATTGGCATAACTCATCCATTATTGAGAAACATGAGACTCATGCTACCTTTCCCTTCTAATCCCTTCACTACGCATTTATTACCAATCTTGGTGAATAGGCAGTTTATACATTGAAGGCTTAGTGGGCAGTCTGAGGACGTCCAACTACCTTGTCCCTGTCTTGACAGAGTTAGAGAGGCTGTTTAAGCAAGATGATAGTGCTAATTTTCACATAAATAGATTGCGCTGTGGTAACCAATATTACCAAATGGACTGAATGCAAGGAGAACATATTTCAGAAATGCCTCATGCTCACATTTACAATATCTTTATGGGATGAGAACAAGTACTACTGGTGAGAAAATACGTGTTTATTAACAAACAAACAAATGAACAAACACACACTCCCAGATCAGGTAAGATATCTCTAATATATTCCCTGATCTTTACAAAATGTTATTTTCAAGATATTTGAGATTTGCTTTATTTTCTGTACCCTTAAAAATATCCTTACGAGGCTTGCCTAAAAATTTTTCTTCAAATTCTGAAAAGTTGTCCCACTGAATTTTGCATCTTTATCATCAGGAGACTGCACAGACGCCAGCTCTTAGCTTTTGCACAGGGATAGTCTCCTCATACAGCACAGGTCATAGTGATGCATCTCACCGGGCTGTTATACTCGCAGGGACAGACCCGGAAAACGAGATTTTGGTGATTCATATCGAAGTGGTGCTTTAACACATCGAGAATTACTCTCTGTCGGCTACCACTGAGCATGGAGGATGTTGTATTTTTCCCTCTGTCTTTTTGAGAACATTTCTGGCTGCCGGTGTCGGGCGGCTCCTTGCCCGGGCTGGGGCAGTGCGCGGTGTCACACCCCGGGGCCCGAGCCTGTCGCACGGCAGCTGGCTGCTCACCTGGCCGGCCCTCGGGGCTTCCCTGTCTGTTACGCTGTGTTTTAAATGCTTTTTCCCCATCGAAACACCCTCTGCTACGCTGAGTGCTCCGGGAGAACCAGGCGTGCTCAGCGGACTGTTCCCAACCCTTCAGGGGAACCGCCGCGACCCGGACTTTCATTTGTTTAAAGCTGGCACAGAATAGCCATCGTCAAATCAACAAAAATTTGTGAAGATACATTGTAAATGTCCCTATGTGGGCACTGAATTGCAGGAATATTGCATGTAGGTATTAATTGCAAATGTTTGTCTTTTCAGGTACAAAAATAATTTTGTATTTATAATGTACAACCTACTGCTCTTCATCAAAGCTTTTTTTGTTGTTTCATAATTTGTAAGTTTCACATGAAGATATTCTAGGCTTCAAGAAAGAAATCTCGTCCTCAGACATCTTTTACGCTTGTGGGGGTTTGGGTGTTGTATTTTGTCCTGTGTGAGCTTTGAGGGTTTTTTGCAGTATTTTTGGTGGTGGTGGTGGTGTTTGGTTAGTTTCCTTTTTTTTTTTTTGGGGGGGGGGGAAAGGGGTGGGTTTTGTTTTTCTGTGTTTGGGGGTTTTTTGTTTTGTTTTTTATTTTGGTTTTGTTTGTTTGTTTGTTTTGGGTTTTTTTTGTTTTGTTTTTGGGAGGGTTGTTCCTTTGCGTGGTTCTGGGCTTGGGAGTTTTTGGAGGGGGGTTGTTTCATATGTCTGTGTGTGTGTGTATGTGTGTGTGCGTAGGATTTTTTTTCCCCCCAACACCTAGGAAAATAGTTTCCTTTGTTTTCCCAGGAATCACAAACTGGATACTCAAATTGCCTGCATTTAAGTATCCAGTTTGTGATTCCTGGGAAAACTAAGGAAACTATTTTCCTACTGGTATAAAAGATGGGGAGTATTCATCAAACAATATGCATGTAGAGACAGATGCCACCCGCAATCAGAGATACAGTGCAAATACAGATACATGTGAAACTGAACAGCGGGAGAACCGTACATGCACTTACATTAAAATACGAATTAATAAATAAAGCTGATACGAATTTGGCACAATATTTATCCCAATTCTTCTTGACTATTTACACATTAATAATCATGAGTCAAATGTTGTAAAGGGGCCAAATAAAAGTAAAATAGGTGAGAGGAAAAAGCTGTTCTCCTCAAGTTAATAACTTCTCTGGAAAACGGTCTAATATTTTGGAATCAAATTTGCTTCTTCGATATTCCCACCGCTAACTCCCCAAACAGCTTGTTCTTTGATTGTTAGGACAGCTCTTCTTGCAACACAGATTTTCTTGTATCTGAAAATTACCTGCTGTTTTCCTTAGTATCATTATTAGGAAAGACTGATACCAGAACTAGCATAAGCGCACAAAAATCTAAAGCTACGTTTTTGGTGGGGTTTTTTTTTGTTTGCTTTGGGCGAATATTTTGGTTGGTGGGTTTGATTTTTTTACTTTTGCTGTCTGCTTGGAGGAGTGGGATGTTTGTTAGTTTGATTTGGGTTGCTGCGGTTTTTATTTTGTTTTGTTTTATTTTTGGTTTTGATTATTTTCACTTCAGACTTTTTTCCCTATATTCGAAGGTCTAAATACTCTGTAGGAGACTAATCACTGCTCTCAAACTAACACAGAGACATCTGTGCTGCATTAAGAAGCTTGCTCCGAAAATATCAGATGATCGAATACAGCATTATATTGTTTACAGATCTTGATAACTACTACTAAGGGAAATGTAACATGCACTCATGTGGGCAAGGAAAGTTCATGAGCACGGTATCAGGAGGAGGAATCATTCCAGGTTAGCAGAGGCAGATGCAAGAGGGGCAGTTTCTAGAGCAGAACTTCGCAACTGTCCCACCGAAATGGCCGATGGTAGCAGGAATAAAAGCAAACGGATCTGATTTTAACATATATCGGGAAATATCTCTTCGGCAGTGAAAAAACTTTTCACAAGAATAACGTCCTCGGGGAGGAAGGGGCTATCTGTATGTTTTAGAAACCAGGGGGACAGGAGGTTCATCCTCTGTTTTTATGGCAATTTTAATATTTAGCGATTTAAGTTAATGGGGAGAGAGGAAAGAGAAAATCCTGCCGCTCAGAGCATGCAGGATAGTTGGAAATAAGCAAGTCGTGTGGTTAAACAGGGTCTGGTGGAAGGTGAGAAGAGGAACTTCTCAGGACACCATTTTCCACTTTGCTCTCATGCATCCTCATGTTCATAAAAAGTGGGGGAAAAAACCGTCTGTGGCAATCAGGGACCAGGGAGCACGCCGGTGAGGTCCGTGTAACCAGAAAGGCTTCCCGGTGGTCCCGGGCTACCCTGGTCCCCCAGCCCGGCCTCACCACGGGCAGGAACGGGGGCAGGCGCAGCGCCGAGGGCCTTGATTTATGGAGATCTCCGTTATGTTTTGTTGTTTGTTTGTTTGTTTGTTTTTTCTCTCCGTAAAGCTGTTATCAGAAAGTGCTGACTGGCTGGCAAGGAAGAATTTCTCATCAATACAGTTTGATTGTATTTTGCAAACAAAATGCCTGTTGCTTGGTAACATTTCACTTGAGCCTGACCTTCCCCAAAAGTTATTGCTATCAGATTCGATTTACACTCTCCTCCCGTGATTACTGTAATCTTTTAAACTGGGGAGTTCATATATCAGTGTGAAGGAAAGTTGAGCGTGCAAGTTAATATCGTTCCTATCCGACAGATTTATATCGTGCTGGCGGATGGGAACTTTCATTTTCTCGAAGAAGCAAGGCGGGTTTTTCCCATTCTCTCCTCATCTCCTCGGCCTCACCCACCGCCACCTCCACGCAGGGAGGAGGCTCCGGCCAAGCGCCGCCGCGTGTGCGGAAAGCGGACAGGGTCCGTGCCGGCGGGAGGCTACGACGACCAGTGGGAAGTTTGGGCAAACACCCCCATGCCTGACCCTGGGGAGAGGCCGGCGGAATCAGGCCGAGATGCGGGGGACGGGGCTGCCGGAGGGCAGGAAGGCGGTGCCAAGGGCCGGGAAAGGGGAAGCGGGTCCCAAACCACCGGCATCCTCGCCACACTGTCGGACCCAGCCGTGCCGCCGCCGCGGGCCCGGTGTGCGTCTGCTCCGGTGCTGGAGGAGCAGAGCCCCATGCCGGGGCCCTGGTGGACGCCTCCGTGGCCGGACTGGCTCCACAGTGCCCACGGGCCAGCGCGGAGGGAGCCCGGGGTTCGCCATTCCCCTCCCGGGGCACCACGTAAAATTTTGTCCCAACTTGTCAGCCGAGAGCACTGGGCTGGCAGCGGCCTGCCTGCCGAGCATCCCTATCGTCGAAGACTGTCAGTTCCCTCTCAGACAATGGAAGGAACGCGACAGCCGTTCCGGAGCGTTAGTTTTGCCTCCAGAAACGGATATTACCGACAAATCGCACCCACAAGGTGCCGATTGCAGGCGGTGGTTTCAGCACCTCCGACCTGTCGCAAGCCGCGACCCGAAGGAACAGGCCTGCGCCGGAGGACTGGGTTGCCCCGCTCCTCCCCTGCCACCACCCCGCTTTCCCCGGTCGTCATGGCTCCCCAGAAGCCTTCAGGCTCTTGGTGCCACTTTTGGTCCGAGGCTCTCTGTGCAGGTCTTGTCCTGGACAAGGTCCCCCAGCCCGATGCCCGGGTAAGCCGGGCAGCGACTCCAGCCCGGGAGCGGGACCGGGAGCGGCAGAAACACACGCGGGGA
>VZTF01007760.1:320763-377421 GCA_013397755.1 Cnemophilus loriae
CCTGAGACACCCCGTGGCCCCGACCAGAGGAGACCCACACAGATCTCCCCTCTCCGGGAAGAGGGGCGAGGAATTGTTCTGTTCCCTCGTGCATGCTGAGGTGCTGGTCTCCCTCCTCCCGCCAAGGTGAATGCAGCGAGAGTATCGATGGGAGGGAAACAACTTCAGGTCTGGGGGCTGTATCCCTCCACCCACAAGAAAGTTACCTGTCTGCTGAGGCCAAATATTACAAAATTTAAAACTAATACAGTGCTAGGAACGGTTGCAACATTGCAATTCGCAGTAGATACAAAAACCAAGTAAAAGGGTCTCTGACCTTCCTAACCTTAGATGAGTTGAGATCCACCCCCAACACTCCTTTCCTGCCTACCGTGAATATAATTAAGGGGAAGCTGCAGTGGTAATTTCTCTCCTCATTAACTTCCTGATTGGTTTCAGGCTCAGGATTCCAGCAGCTAGCAGTTTGTCACCAATTCCAAATGGCCAATCGTTAATACGAATGTTTGTGTAGCTAACTGCCAGCATCTGCCACGGCTTCTTGTACAACAATAATAGTGAAAGGGTAACATTAGTGCTTCCCGTGTTAATTCAGATTCTGTTCATCAATACGAAAATCTATGATGTAATTAGCAAAATGCATCGGTAGTTGAGGCAGTTAGAGGGAAACTAAATCACAGCGGGAGCTCCATGAGCCCCTGACACCTTTATCATCAATACTACGTTCTGGATTTTACTGTTCAGTGGCAAGTATTACCAGCCTGTGGTCTTTTAAAAGAGAATATTGTTTACAGTCATTGCTTGTTTTTTAGAAGCCATGATGAATCTAGTACAACTGCACAAAAACACGGAATATGGAGCTGAGGCTTAAACTCTGTCCTGAAATCACACAGCTGTGCCTAAGTGAGCTGCTCCTCCACACTTGAGCCCTGGGTGCTTGCAGACTCCGGGGACTTCCAGTAGCCCTGAAGTTCAATGAAAAAGATGAGGTCAGGCTTGACTTCAACAGTCAGTCAAATCCAACAGGATTCAAGGGAAGTAAACTGCACCATCTGGGTTTAGCCCACTATTTATGAGAAAATTAGAAATGCGCTCTTAAAAAAACGCCAACATCCCATTTCTGTAGTATTCTGTGTTTCTGCAGTAACTTTCATTTGCAGCTCAGCTTCTGAATTTGTCCTGTTTTTAAACACAACACTGCTTACCAAGAGATGGAAAAGACAGTTACGAACTTGACATCACACACACCATTTTCACCTACTTAAACCCATGTGCAGACAGAATAGCAATTTCCATTCCTTTCAGGGAGTTTTTACCATTTTTGATATTGCAGAACCTGGCTCCTTGATTTAATGCAAGTGTCTCCTTTGATGCATATAAGGGACGACTAACGCTCTAGCACCACTCTGCCAAAGCAGACTCTATTATTGTCTTTTAGATCTGACATAAATTTTTTAACTCCAGGGAATGGGATATTAACCCTATATTACATTTTTTCCCAGCTAAAATACAACGAAAAGAACGCAGTGCTTAGGCATGAGGGAGTGACAAGGCAGTCAAGGCAATTTCCAACAGTTTTTAAACGTCCTGCAAATGCTGCTAATTGGTTTAATGATACAGAAAGAGGAATCTGGTCTGCAGCATCGCGTATTCCTTTGCTATGTTGTCAAATGCACAGAACAGCCAAAGAGGTCTCCAACACCTCCAGGCCTGAAATAACCAGTGCACTGATCTGCACTTAGAATAGGCTGGAACTGCACTTACATAACTTGCAGCTGGGAACAACTGTTTAGATTTTTACTTTTTCTAGCCCACCAATCCTGAAACCAAGAAGTGCTGCAGAATCAGAAATGATCCTTGCGGTTTGCAAGAGCCAAACTCTCTTCTGCCATGAGAACATACCAGAAGATTCCTAAAGGTGTGTTTCCTACCTTTTCTTTTTAGTGTTTAAGGAGGGTTGATGGCAGAGTCCAAGGAGAAGTCACATCTCCTCAGTGTCTGGATGAGGATACCACTTGTCTTTCCACTTCACTTCCTCTATTAAGTCATTTTGTCACAGCCTAAGAGCTCCTAGGACTTGAACCAAGTGTAAACATGCAGACTATAGGAAGTAAGTGGAACAACAGAGGAACATTTCTGCTCCTCTGCAAGGGAAGCAGCACAAACGTACTCACTGTGTGGCCCAGTCTGCACCACAGCCCCATGATCTGAAACGCACCATGCACTATTTCAGGTGAGTACCTTGTTGGGGTGGTTCATGCTTTGACTATTATGTAATGACAGAGCACAGATGCTCTGCAGGTCCACATGCCCATGTCTAAGGGGAAATCACCTACAGAAAATGCAGAATTATCACCTCTCCTGATGTGTCCTACAGACTAGCTCCTCAGTGATAATTCACAGATGTAGGTTGTGCCTGCCAACAATCGCAGCTTTGGTAGGATCTGGCCAGGTCTAGCATCAGGAATCATCTCTTTCTCCATACAGTACCTTGAATTAAATAGTAATGCAGCTGGCATCACCTCAACAGGGCTGGCTGGCTATATACTCTGCTCTCTGAATATGCATAAGGGTATGTACTGAGAGCCACAAAGGTTTTAAAAACAATCTGGCACTACCAAGATTTACCTTGAGCAGGTAAGACTGCTACTTCTGTATCCAAACCTGGACTGCTTTATTGAACAGACCTCCACTGCAGTCAAGAGACAACGAAGTCAAGCAAGGTGCAGTGAGTAGCTGCAATGCTGATAAAAAGTACAAGATACTCAGACCGGGACTTGTAGCTATAAAAAGGCAGCAAAAAGGAAATAAGCAATTCTGTTCCAGTGTTTTAATCACACAGCAATAAAATGTGTAAATTCCAAGTTCAAAGAAACAAAACCCATGTTCTTTTTGACTTATAAGTATATGAGTTTCATCTATTTGAGGCTTGTGGCTGATCCTCCCACAGTTGTTACACAGCCCTTATCTGTGTACATAACAGTACCAGAATTGGGTTTGTGACAGTTTTTAAAGACCATTTCTTGATCTAATTACCTTTTACCCTTGGGAAAGCACCTGAATACTTTCGAGCTGTATGAATCTGAAAAACATTCAGCTAGTATCACGCAGGAAAAGAAGTGAGAAGGGATCCCAACCATAGACATAAAACCTTATGTCTTCTGACACTGGAAACTGCATTGACTTTTAACTTGAGTGATCCCCAAAATTCAATGGACTGAAAAGAATAATACACTTTCAGTGATGTGAGAAATCAGAAGGACATTCATGCCTGAAAAGTAAATATTTTCCTGAGTTTACATTTAAAAAAACTATTAAACTCTGAATAAGGAGCAATTTATAAAGATTTAAAGTTGAGCGATACAATTAATTTTTTTAAAGTCTTTCACCTTTCTTGGGGAAAGGAAAATGAGTAAGCATGTCAGTCCCATACACTGCAGGAAAGCCAAGTAAGTTCCCCTAAGCAATCTCCCTTCAGCTGCCTCTTGCCTTTGGGAGTACTCAACTCTAAGTTCCTGAACAAGGGTTCAGCTCCTTAAGCAGAGTTAACTAACAAATGGTCAAAAAGAAAATCTACCTTTGCTATATTTCTCATGTGATCCATTCCTCCACGAATGCTCAATTTAAAAAGATGGAGGACTATTGACAGGGTGAAAAAAACAGCATTAGTAGCAGGCTGCTCAGAAGCCAGCCACGCAATGGGTTCAGTCCCATACTCTGGTATTTGGCTCTGTGCAGAGCTAAGACACCAAAAGTCAAGAGCCTATGGGTCCATGGGTTCCTGCTAGAAGGCCACACAGAGAAGCTGCATGAAAAGTAAGAGACAAACTTGAATCAGCTGTGTTTTCAAGCTCTTCTTTGAGCACAAAAGATTCCAGTTTTGTCAAGCTGCAGTAATGAGTGTTCCTGAAGGAGATTTGCACTTGGTGAATCCCCAGTATATTTTATTTCTTTTGCTTCTACTCTGTATGAAGTAAAAAAAAAAAATACCTCCAAATTGCTATCTTTTTCATTACATCTCTCTTGCTCCGGACGACTGCTGGAATGAAATGGTTCTTACTGAAAATCCCTGCTAACATCCCCAAGTGCATAAATGTGCTATGCACTTTCTGTATTGACTGTCCTTCTTCTCCACCCCTCGGGCCTCATCATGTATCTGGATATATCCAGGGGATAGCTTCCACGAGGACAAATCCTGGAAGCCCACCTGAAGCCGAGGGTTTCTGCTTGCTGCAGCTGGTCACCACAACATAGTGTGAATGCAGACTTCTTTGCAGCAGTATGATGTGCACCAATGTGTACGATGAGGAGGCTGATACCAAGTAGTTCAAAGGGCAAAAGGAAAACTCAGCTATGGGTCTGCCTTAAAACTGAACTCCAAGTATTACTTTGACCAGCTGAAATGTCTGTCTGACTTTTCCTGTTATCAATGAGTTACAGACTCTTCTGTGCTGACCACAATGCGGATTAACTTGCAAGAGCATGGGAGTGATGCTCCTTTTCTGTTTTGCAAACTATTAACACAATGGAAACTTGTCCAGTTCTAGAAATATATGTCTCTAGATATTTTCCTGCTGACAAGAAGTTTCAAGAGCAACAAACAGAGCTGCTTTTTGACACAAAAATAAAAACAAGCCTAAGGATCTTGAAACAAATGCACACTCCACCTGTGTCTCTTAACACAGGTATACTATTTCACAGCACAGCCCTTTTCCCCTCCTCAAACACCTACCCTTGTCACTAACATTTAAGGCAATTAGGATTATCTTGGATGCCCACAGTAGGGCACATTTCTTGCGTATTTTCAAATAGCATTTATTTTTGGCATTAGGAACTCAGTATAAAAGGTAAAGATCTGAATAGAGATCTTTATTCAGTATGCTTTACCACGGATTATCTCATTCTTTTCCAGTTCATGCTTGCAGTTTTAGCAACTAAGAAGGCAGGGCTGTAACTGATGTAATTAGAAACCAGAAGCTGGTGAAAATATCCTCCTGTTGACTCCCTCACCTCTGGTTTTGAATTCTCTTACGGTAGTATGTGAAACAATCAAATAAGGCTTTCCACTTCTCACCCACTACCAGCTAAACAGACAGGATGCAAAAACAGTATTTGGGAAGCACAGGCTTTTTTCTCAGACTCCAGAACATAGCTTGAAACTGTACCAATCTTCTACAAAGCAACTGCCCTCCATGTTTGCATGCACAAACTGGAGCAGAGCAGTACTGATGGACCAACGCTCTCCCTTATCACCAGCTTTACATTCTGTGGCTAACTTGATGTCATTAAGCCACTGCTGCAGGTTAGGAAAGGCAGATGATGAACAATCTCAGAAAAACTTCAGGTGTGCTGAGGTGAGTAGCCTCGCTTTGAATGACTGAAAGGCGACATGTGGAATTCAGCTGATAGTAGCTCTCTTTGTTTGGCAGAAGTGAAGGGTTACTTGCCTCTTGTGCACGTACTCACCGCAAGAGCTCACTCTACCGAGTCAGGTCCCAGCCAGGTACACCTCCACAGAAACCTCCCCAGTTTATATTCCACTGCCAGGAACCCTAACGGCTAGCTAGCTCTCTCAAAAAGAAAACATTATTTTAATAATTTCATGAAGATTTTGTGCTGGAAAACATGAAGCAAAATGTTCTCCAGCATCTCAACATAAAGGAGGCATTTCCCACTGTTGGGTAACAAGGTAAAATAGGCATTTCTGTAAACTGTTTTTGAGTCATCTGTAAGTGAAAGCATGCTGTACGATTAAAGATAAAGCATGACAACCCCAGCCACCAAAGAGATGGGATGAAGTCACAGATTTGACCTATTTTTAACTATAAAGAAAGGATCATGATTAAATGCAAAAGGCATCTCCCTTTTCCCTTCCTAGCCTTCTGCAGTCCTTTATTTAATCCCTGTGTTGTCCTGGGCACACAGCTGCACAGCAAGATGGGGAATTATAATGAAGAATAGGTGTTGTACTGCCAGTACTGCGAAGATGCATATACTTCTCCTTCAGGCTGTAACTCTTGACCAGCAGACCTACTTCTGGAGATCCTTACTTCCCTCAGACATTCACAGTCCACCAGAGGACCCAACAGTTTACATGGCTGTACTCTATATCAGAGTCCAATAGGCATTTTTGAAAAATAGAAACCAAGCCACCAACAAACCATTTAAAGATTCAAGATTAGAGAACAGCAACAGAAACACAGAAGGAGGCATTGATTTCCAGCAAAGGAAGATTTCAAAGCTGCTGTGAGGGATAGGGGGTGTTTGGACATCTGTCACCAAATGAGGAGCAGCAAGGAATCGCAGAGGAATGAAAGCATTTGCTTCATCACGTAACAAGACTGTGACAAAGGTGAGACCTTAAATCTCTTTATTCCTGGAAGTCAGATACTACTTCTCTACTCCACAAACAACACTGGAGACTGATTCTCCATCAAAAAAAGATGTCCCTGGTGTGTTATACTCAGAAGACTGACAAAAGACAGCCAGCACTGAGAAAAAAATAAACTTCAAATCCACTCTTTGGATTGTTTTTCTCACTCCTGTAGTAATCAAAACCTAACAACAAGATTAAAATAGAAATATATCAATCATTTCTCATGAGAAATATATAACTATCTTGCCAGCTGCTGGTGCACAGGCCCCAATTTCTATTTTGAGCATTTTATCCTGCCAAGACTGGTTTTGCACAAAATTACTCTGCCGTAGGAGCCAGAGTCTTGGAACTCCCTAGACTGTCCCACTACTGGGCACAGTAGCAAATCAGGCCTTAGCACCCCACATGCTTCTCCTGTGGGGCCACCTTTTGAAGCCAGAGCCATGAAATGAACTGTGTTTACAGAAGTTTGTTTGGTTTGGGTTTTTTTCCCCCACGAAAAGAGAACAAACCATTCCACAAATCAGAGTCACAAGAGGCCACACAACCACGTGAACAGGCAGTAACCCTTGATGGCAAGGCAAGAACAGCAACGGACTGCCTACAACTCCAAATCTGTGACAGGAATCACAGAATGGTTTGGTTGAAAGGGATCTTCAGACCATGCAGTTCCACTCCCTTGCAGTAAGAGACATCTCAAACTAGATCAGGTGGCTCAGAGTTCCATTCAACCTGACCTTGAATGTTTCTGTGGATGTTCCCATCCACGACCTCTCTGGACAACCTGTGCCAGTATTTTATCACCGTCATTGTAAAACATTTCTCCCAATACCTCGTCTGAATTTACCCCCCTTTAGTTTAAAGCCATTATTCCTTGTCCTATCACTACAGGCCCTATTAAAAACCCTGTCATGCCCTTTCTTATCAGCCCCCTCTAACTACTGGAAGGCCCCAGTAATGTCTCCCTGGACTCTCTTCTCCAGGCTCAAAATGGACTCATCGCCCATGTGAGACTGTTGAGGTAAGAAGGCCAGCTGAATTGTCTGTTTGTCCTGCTCTAAGTTTGCAGAAATACTTGATTTCAGCAAAAAAAAAAAATCAGTAGGTTAGATTTTTCCAAAGCAAAAGTTTCTATCAGCCAGCACTAAAGAAGAGAACATGGCATTGTCTCTTGGCACCCTGGAATTCCCTCAGGCACAGTTAGGTGACTTCATGCTAATTTTGTGGAGTCCAATTACTGTCCATCTCCTCTGGGGTCTGCATCTTCTCCTATGCTGATGACACAGGCTTTTCCATACATCCCAAACACCACCTAACCAGCAGATAATGCCACACAGAGGAGACTGAACTGGCAAAATCCCACGTTTTTTGTGGGATGACTGCTGGCACTGAGGGTCCAGAGGGAGGTGGGGACTGCTTCCTGTGTCAAGGGAAGACCTCACAGGCTACACCTGTCTCCTGGAGCAACACAGGAGACAACTAGAGTCCCGACTCCTCATCTGCTTCTGGGCATCACTACAATACAGCTGCCTTAGTTTTTTAAGATACATGTACTTCAAATCTGTCTATACAAGAAGTTCCTTGTGAATAATTACCTTAGAAGCATCTACTGTCCTACCTAAAAATGCACTGCCATTTGCAACAGCTGAGGCAACAAAAAGTTTTTTGAAAAACATGGTTAATTTGAAAGGAAAGAGTGTACTTGAGGCTCCGGATAATGTTATCAAGTAGCAGAACACGTGGAGACACAAAACAAAAGGCACAAAGATTCTCCCTTGTGTAGCTGTGCTAGAAGAAAGAAACAGGATTCCAAGAGCTCTAATAATCACATAAAACCTTCTGGTATTCAGCACAGAAATCCAAACACAACACGATTTTGGCTGAACGTCTCTCCATTCTTGGGTCAGAAAGGCTGTTAATCTTCACTAGTGTATCAGGAACAAAAAACCAGTTTGCACAACACCAAGACTAGCCATGTAAATGTAAATGTTAATTCTGGTCACTTCTCTTCATATTTCATTGTTGCCAATGTCAATTTATAAAACAAGGATGAAATCCATGCCCAGGGTCATCAGTCCTAACGCTCAAAGCGTAACCAAATAGTTAATAATGACGGACTCAGCTCTTCCAGGTTTAACAATTTAATTTTCGAAAACACTGTCTCAATGCAACAGTGCTATATAATACAGCTTAAAAAAATTTTTTAGACATAACTTGCAAGCTTTTGGAAGTCAAGAGGTTACTAAACAATCAGCCAAAAATACTAGGTCTAATGCAAGTGATCTGTTATGGTAAGCACAATGTATTTTCAACTTGCAAATAGATTTATTTACTTTTTAAATTCTCTTATAATTCAACTGTCTCTGCTGGGAAGGGAGAAGACAAGGATCTGCAACTTGTACCATACTTGGAAAAGAACAGGAGGTTTCTCACTTCAGCATGAATGACACTGTACTCACCAATGACCATGCCCAAAACTGAGTAAGAGGAAAGAAAGAAAAAGCCTTATCATTTACATCTTACAATTTAAATGACTCTGCAATTTAAAAAGCCCAGAAGGCTTTAAAGTGACTTAGTATTACCATGGCATTACCATTTTTAATATTAACTTTAATTTGGATGCAAGTTCAGCAGATCTGCAGTAAAATGGTTCAACGAGTATTGATGAAATACACAGCACAAGATGGATATGCGCAGAGTAAAAATGTTGCTACTTATTTTAAAGTGAGATTTATTCCCTCCAAAGTTTAGGAACCTTGCTGCAGTAAGTCACAATACTTGAGTAAATAGGGACAAAAACAGAACACAAAACATTTTTGAGGTAGTCAAGTAAGTCAAATGAAGTTTCACACAACATTAGGCTTAAGACAGACCCGCTGTGTTGTATTTATATTCATTTCCATGAACACAATACAAGTAATGCTGAGTGTGTGCCATCAGCTGAAGGGCATGGTTTGTTTCTAATGATGCTGCTGGTGCTGCCAGTTCCATCTCCAGCTCATCAGGCCCACTGATGTCCTACAGCCCACGTGGTGATGCCCACCTGTTGGTAAGGTTAGCCCACCAGTATCCAGCATTTTCTTCTGAATCTTGACAGCAGCAGCCTTGCTAGGAAGGACCAAAACTCCCCTGAAATCACACTTACAGTCTACAAGTTGTAGGGCTTGCCAATAGGGCACAAAAACCATGGTTGTGTTAGCTTCCTACAAGGGTACTAGATCCTCTTCTGCCACCTCTCCTTACTAACATTACTGGAATGGGAACAAGTGCAGCCAACAAGTTTCAACGTGCACTTTCCCTGCCCTTGCCTGGCACTCTCTGAAGTCCAGATGGTGAACCTTAAATCATGTTTAAGTGGCAGAAAAGTTCTAAAATAGTTAAATCGATAAACAGAAAATCAGAATTTTATTACTGTCATCTTTTGTAGAGAAAATTTTAAGACAGGTTTCTAGGGCCAATCCAGACACTGGTGGCTGTATCAAAGACTGCTCGCCTCCAAGAAACTCACTCCAACACTCCATCTCAGTTAATTTCAACAGTGCTGAATACAGCTCTGGTCAGTAAGAAAGTGGTTCGACACTCTAAGGGCAAGGCAGGATGAAGGCAAGTGAAAACTGGAGCTCATCCTCTGCTGCATCATACAGACCTGCTGCAACCCACCACGGACATGGGACGGTGAAGGGAGTCAAGAGCATGGGCTGCAAGGAGCTTGCACTACACAGTAACTCTGTACTTGGTGCTGTTCAGGGTTAAGGCAGGAGTTTTCCCCTCTCTTGAAAGATAGGGAAGGCAGTCCTACTCCACACACGTAGCTGAAAGGCACAGCAGACGCAGGCAGGAAGAAAAGCAGATGAATTGGTCCAAGCTGGAAAGTTAAGCCACAGCCATAGAAGTCACCTCCACAGCTGAGAAGAGTCAATTACTTTCAAACTATGGGCCAACTCACGTTCCTCTTTCATCAGCCTTTTTAACTGCAGTTAGGCAGTTGCACATTCATTTCAGGTAGTCCCAGGGAACTAATGTATCCACAGAAAGGGAACACACCAGAGCCTCTTAACAAGCCAGTGTTATTTCACTTCAATGTAGATTCTGTTGGCACAAACCTACGGGCAGTGTTTATGCCTTGGAAAACTCAGACACTCAATCCACAAAATTAAAGATCCTGAAAGCACCTGTGACTCAGGGAAGGATTGGAGTAAGATGTGTTGGTAGAGACAGCTTTACAAACTAGAAGTTCATATTTATCCAAGGGAGGAAACAGCAAAAACTAACATGAATGCAGTCTTGATTTAGAGTAATTACAAAAATTTATACTGTATTTAGGGATACACAGCTAGCTCAAATCTGACTCAAGACAGAAATTTATCAGAATGTGTTTTATAAACTCGAAAGCCAATACACAAACAACCGCTAAAGCATCTAGTGTAAACAGTCGTTCCAGGGTGAGAGAATAGAACCCTCCTTGCAGTGACTGCAATTGCTCGGAGACAGAACTTGAAAGGCAAAATGATTTATAAACAAATGGGAGAGAGCTCTCATTGATTTTTCTTTTCCTTTTATGTCCAGAAAGGAAACAAAACTACTGGCCAACTGGACTAGGAACACTCTTTTACTTTCAGCAGTCCAACACATGGTTAATGCGTTGGAATAAATAAACAACGCGCCCACAGCATATGGGGTGTGATTCAGACCTCAAACAAATCTTCAACTTGTGAAATTTAACTGATTTAACAGATACTGTGAGATAAACATCAGGCATACAGCTTTGAAACTGGCATTGTAAAATTATGAGAAAGCATGGAATAAATGCAAATATGTTATATTGCATAACCAATGTTAAATGTTAAAGAAGAAACTAAATTATAATTCTTTGGTTTGTTTCCAAATGAACTACAGGGAATACTCTGCTTAACCTGGCTCCCACTCTTTTCTGATCACACATTAAAATGAATCCCAACGAATTAAGTCTTCAATTCTTAACATACTTCAAAACCAATCTCAACATTCTGTCAGATTTTTAGGAAAAGCATATTTCAAAAATAAACACTCCCCCAAATCCCTTCAAACATTTTTAAAGGGAGCTGTAATCCATGCACAGAGGCTTTCAGCTTTTCTTGCATCAGCCTGTGGGTACCAGGTGCAGAATCTTTAGCAGCAGAGGTGGTGGCACACTGTAGGGAAGGGTAAGGAGCTGCTGGCATTTGCATTGCGGCTGCACCACTGTGTGTGTGCTGTGACACAACGGGAATGTGCTCAGCAAAAGGCAATCAGTGGGCAACCACCCTGGCAGAAAGTACAAGGTCTCAGTCTTCTCCTCAGAACACCAACAGCACTAAAAAGGTACAACGCAGACACCCTCCTAATTACAGAGAGTAGAGCTGAGTCTCTCTCCTACTCTGATTATTCACAATCAGCATTAATATTTATATATGATCATAATTTACATGTGTGGAAGCAGTCAGGGAAAACAAATACTTTTATAGCATGCAAAGCAAGTTCACTGGCTTTGCACCAGTATAGCATGACAAGTCTGGTATTTTTCCATTTTTCCAGTGGAGGAACACTTTGTCTTGTTCTTTTTGTGTTCTCAGTACTGCAGACCACCAAGATGCCACAAGCAGAAAGCAGCTGAAACACTGGCATGTCTGATCTACTTCAACAAGTTTGGAAGAAACGAAATGTAATTTATTATAGCCTATTTATCCTGCAACAATTACCCTTCAAAACCCGAAGGAGAACAATATAATTGAAGGTACATGCCTTCTTCCCTGCAGAAACCTCAAACAGCCTCAGGCAAGAGCCAGTACAGATGTAGTACAAGGCATTAAAAGAGTGTTGGATGCTGTAGCTAGCAATTATCCTGGTATTTAAACAAATCTATCGCTCATCAGGAAAGCGTTTAGTGCAGTAGTTGGAGCGAGACAGGCTGACACGGAGCACAGCTACTTAACTGTCCCCTCCAGCGATTACACTTTCTCAACCTGAGAGCCATGTCAAATTAAACAACTACACATTGACTTTTCACTTCTATAAACATTAAGGTATGATTGACAATTCTTGGATGCTATAAGGTAGTCATTATAATCAGCCAGCATACTGTTAGCTAATTTGTAATGTACTTTTTTTTCCCCTATTCTGAGCCATTTCTCTTGGACTATTTTTACAGTGCCCTATATATAACATCTGCTTTGGCTTTTTGCAGGGTCACCTTAATGAAATGTCACTGCCACCACGAGACCTTTGTGTGAGAAAACAATATACAATTAAGTGACTTGACATGGTCTACAAAATACCATTTTTTTTTCCTCTTAGTCCTGGCCCACACTTACCCATCTAAATCAAATTTGGAGATGTCTGGACAGTAACAACTGGATGCTAACACTAGTAAATACTGTTAATGTGGCATCTAGAGTATTTTTCCTAATTCCTGCCCTAACTCATAGAGATCTCTTTGGTCCATGAAAAGCAGACACTGCAAGAGCAAGGAGTCACCTGGCAGAATGGGAAGTTAAATGACAAGCTCTACAGAAGTGTTCTGAGTACATATTCATAAAGACCTCAAGCTTCCTGAGGCTATTACAGCATCCTTACGACAAGGCACCACTTACTAATATCTGAAGACTGTAGCTTAGTAAAGTTACTAGAAATCAAGCAGATACATAAAGCAGTTGAGGTTGTGAAGAAACACACCCCTTTGATTTTATATGCAACATTGTGCTGTCTGAAACCATTATGTTATAAGCGACAGTTTTACTATCTATCCCACTAATTCAAGCCACCATTACAAAAGTAATGGTGTCCAGACTTTCCCCTCTCAAAATAAAAGGAGTAAAAAAAATTTCATAAATAATACTTAACACTTTTACACCACTGCCATCATCCCCTGCCCATCCTCTACCCTCCCTCCTCCCTAAGAAATCTCATCAGATTCATTAAAGCCTCTCGTAAAGAAGTAGGTGAGATTAATACTGTATCATTAAGATAATTATGAATACAAATAAGACTAGAATGCTACTGGTAAGCCTGGAAGCCTCTATACTTACATGATTAGTGAATCTGAAGCTTTACCTTCTGTAGCAGACTCAAAGATCAGCTTTAGAGTGCTGGCTTTTTTTAGATAAATGTAACACACCAACCAAATAAAATTAGTACTAATAAACACATTTGTGAAAACTGTTCTGAGCTAGAAAAGTACAATTTCACTGCAGTATTAGCACTTAGAGCAAAAACAAGTGTACGAACTGAAAACAGGTGAGGATGACAAATGAAGTACAGTTATCTCTCCTGTCTGGTAGTAACAAATGCAGTCCCATTCCTTTTTACACTTCTGAACTGTATTTAATACCTGAGCAGAGGTCGAAGACATCTAAAATTAAATATAACAGTATTTCAAATATATCTCCCCCTCTGGTTGAAAAGCCAGGCAATAATAAAACCAAAATACTTCAGTGAAGATTCCAGAAAATGACAGCTTTGTTTCAAACTCAGAAGATAAAGCAGTCACAGCACTGAAGACAGTGAAATATAACTTAATTCACAGGCTTTGCAGAACAGCACTAAAATAAAAACACACAGAATCACAGAAGCATTTAAAAACTTTGCTGGTCTGTCTCAAATATTTTCTTTCTTTTTAATCCGTTAACTACCACCAAAGTACCTAACTTTTACTGAAGCAAGTTATTGTCCTTGTCTGTAGGCCAACCAGCACAGTGTGATTTCCACTTCATGCAGCTGTTACTGCTTAACTCCAGAGGTGTTTCTCAGACCACTAGATGCCGAAGACAGCACATTTATCTCCAAAGACTCAGTCTCACTTTACTGATACACAAAGTGTCTTGGTTGTGTTTTGCACTAACTTCCCACTTGCATAATCAGTCAAAGGCATCTACTATTTTATCTTATTCTCAATGACCTTTTATCCACATTGTAATTGAAAGGACTAACACAAGCAGGGAGAACATGTCCAGAACAATCCCAGCACACGGGCCACTTGTACAGTAACACCTGTAGTTTTTGTATTTTAAAGCTTCCGCCTAAGTTTTCCCCAAATCTTCTGCTCAAAGCTTCATCTTCCAAGCTCTAGGAGACATTCACACATAAAAACCCCCACAAAAACCTGTTCAGCTTTTTCAGTGGTTACCAGCCAACAGCATCATCTCTACTATAGATAGAAAACTCTTCGAAAAAACAATTTTTTGAAAATAAATGGCTACTTCACTGAAGAGGTAACACTAAAATGCAGTGCTTTAACAAAATACTGGAATATTTATTAAGAAACAGCATAAACATAAGACAGGGTCTCATCAGAGAAATCTGTGAGCGTACGCGGTCTTTGTACAGAGAATGTGCGCACAGTGTATGTGTATCTATATATCCATGTATATCGATATAGGCACCCACACACAAGTGCAGGTATGTGTAGATTATATATATTATATATATAAAGCTAACTTTCAGTCCTCAGAAAACAAAAGCTATCCCCATATAACAGCCAAATTCCTACATAACTCAATTTCGACATCTCATCTGGTGTGAACTGCACTCATTCCTAGTGTAAACCCCAGCGCGCTCTGCAATGATATACTGTAATGTCACATCGCAATCTGGATTTACTATAAAGGGCTGCTGACGAGTTTCAGAGCAGTAAACATTGCTGCGAGGTGTATTTCACACTGAGCTGGTTTTTATGAAGAACACTTCACCGCCCAGCCACGGCACCCAGATGATGAATGGTGAAAGATGCATGACAAGCTTCATCATTGTTTGTAAATCTTAACTGTTCCTGCTCACTAACTCTGCAGGCAATTTTCAAAGACAGCGGCCGACAGAAGGACAGCACAGCTTTCCTGAAGGTTATTCAACTTGTACTTGGCCTGAGCTATGCCTGTGAGGAGCACTGGAAATAAACTCGTCGGCTACACTGAATCATAGAATTAAAAACGTTCCATGGGCAGGCACACTGATGGCTGCCAAATTAAGAAAGCCCATTAAGTAGCCTTGGTATCCGTCCCCTACCCTGCCCTGCAGGGTTACATACATCAACCGCAGGGAACATACCTTGGTTTTATTTACACATGCAATATAAATATGCATATTTATAAAACAGGCAGAATTAATTACGGGCTGTCTGGTCCTGCTCCCACACGAGGATTCCCCGTTATCCTGTGCAGTCGCACACAGCACTCCAACATCCCCCAGCAACTTTTGCCCACTGCTCATAGGAAAGCTACTTCTCTGCTTGCCAGCAAGCATGGCAGTGGGAACAGATGCTATCCTTCGTTTCCCCTGAGATCATTCTGGGAGCATCACCATGGACTGCAACAAACACTTACAAAGAGTCACAATTCAGATCCCTGCAAGAGGCAAGGCTAGTCTACACTACAGAGCCTTAGTAACTGTTTTTCTTTTCCTTTTTTCTTTAGAGCTCAGTTACAAATGCTTCTTTTGCTAGAGTTTCTCACAATTTGCATAGGGTTACTTTATAAGCAGAGGAAGCTGCAGAAGAACTAGCTTAGATGGAGAGACTCATCTGAGCTGCAAAACTGGCATGGACCGCAAGGTGGTCTAGACAGGTTCTCACACACAGAAAAGATTATAGCTGCATATGGAGTTCTCTCTTCTCTTGACCAGACAAGTTACAAGGATGCAACTCCACATCAAAGCAAATCAAAGAGGCAAGCGGTATCACTGTTACAATTACAAATCAAGCCTGGGTAATCACTGCTATCCTGACAAGATGGCTTCATTTGTTCCATCACTTTATGGAAAAGTGTGATAGTTGATTTCTATCAGTTTCTGCTGCAGTGGGAAAAATTCTGTATCCAGAGGTAATAAAATCAGAGCATCAAAGCCATACCAGGCGTAAAAGAAAGCAGCTCAACTGACAGTGTTGATTTTTTCAGTGAAGGACCCAACATCCTTTAAAGTGTGAGGAAAAATCCTACACAGCCTCACCAGCTACAGTAACACTCACCACCTGACATGAAGAGCAGCTCATACATGCAGAAAGTTAAGTCCAGGGGTGCAGTGGGTATAAGCCACTGGTCTCTCGACACGTGGCTCTAGAATGCTTGTAACTGCAGGAGGCACTGAGAAACCTCCCTCTGCTAAGAGAATGTAAAGCAGAAGAGGGAAGGTGTCCAAGGAAAGCTAATGGAGCAGTTATGTATTCCAGAACAGCACCCTGGCAGGTGCAGAGAGATGCTGATGGCCTGTGCAGGACCCAGTGCTACCAGGGTGGCACCGCTCTCCCACTGCCAGCTCTCTGCTGCACCCTCAGCGAGGCTTTCCCAGCTGGGATTGATGGGACACTGCAAACTTCTTCTCACAGAAGAAAACTGGAAAAAGTAGAGATTCTGGCAGTACACATAAATGTATTGCTTTGGATCTGGCACCCACCTGGGCAAACTGTACACTGATTTGAGTTTCCTGAGAATAGAAGGACTTTCCTCAAACCCTTGTTTTACCAACTCAAAGACTGCAACTCATAACAAAATCCAGGCTTCGATTTCAAAAATGCTGCATCCTTTGATCCACACAAAATACTAAGCAATGGACAAATACAACCCACGAAGAGAAACTCCTTCTCTGGCAACTATCCAGTCTGACCCCCTTGTGGGTGCATGTGGTTTCGCAGGTGTGGGGGGATGGAGTGCCACTGGCAACTGCTGAGGGTTCAGGCTGTCCCACTCTCTCTTGCTAGGATGATGAAAAATGAAAGCATTCACACACAGTTTCCACGAGAGCTTAAAATTCCTGCTAGGGGATGCTAAAGCCTCAGTCCAGAAGTATCTGTTTTTCTACAAAAACAGGTGGAAAGCCTTAAAAACCACAGTTTTTTCTACCACTCTTTGAGGCAGGACCAGCGGCTTCTCCCAGATCAGACAGCAAGGATTTGTCAGTCACCCTGACATGAATCAGCAAAACCTGTGAATCAGAAAAAGTCATTAAACAAGCCTGTAATTCTGCAGTCATCCAATGCAAAGCTCCTCTGTGTGTTTTCGAGTGAGCATAACGTAAATGTTGCATTTAGAGAAGAAACTACTAAAATGAGCCTTTTAATCAGGACTGAACTAAAGCAGAATGCAAAAAAAATGCTCATATTACTTTATTTCTAGGAATTCGCATCAAACCTTAGAAAGTTATTTTAATATCGCTCAAATTGTCACTAATACAACCTCATTTAGAACACAGAATTTATAAAAAGGCTTCAATACACAGAAAAATGAGTTACCAGAGCTTATACTGAATATTCCTCACATTCTCAAATGTATTTTGACAGCTGCCATTACAACTACTGAAATTATCAAGTATGATTAATACCGTCATGAATCAGGGTTAGCAACCCGTTTAGTTTAGAAGATAAAAAAATGGCCATGCCCAACAACTGTCTGTTCAGCTAAAACCAAAATTCAAATTTTTATTGAAAATGACATGTTAAAAAGTCATTTGCCCAAAGAGATCTACAAAACATAGCGATACGCATGCAAAACCAGCAACATAATTAAGGCATGCAGAAATGTAATACGAAATCTGCTCACCATCCTTGTAATCAGTGCCAAAGGGAAGCTGCATGCAGCACAGCCACTGAGGACTGCAAGAAGCAGAAATGAGAACGCACAAAAAAATAAACAGCTGCCCCAAGTTCAAGTGACCCACTTCAACTAACTGTTGAAGATCTACAGATTTAGATCCTTACCCCTTTCCTCTTCTTTGGTGTCATTTCAAAATCTATTCCTAAGAGTTTGAGGTAAAACAATAGTGGAAACGAGAGTCTTGACTTTCCAGCAAACACTGCTTGCTCTTTCACCATTAAGGACAAATATTCGAGTAGAGGTCACTTTTTCAGCAAAAGATGCACAGAGAAACCCACATACATAACATACAAGCTAAATACTGATGAACTTCTGTGTGCAAAATTTTATCCTCCCCATACGCTCTGCTGCTGAAAACCTTCCAAACTCAAGATGATTTCTGGTGATGCTGTACAAAGAGGTGCACAGAAAAGGAGTAGAAGTACACCTCACACCTGACAACACCTGGACTGCCTGGGACTGACAGCTACTCTGAAGCTACTATCAGCCACTCTTAAGCTTACACAGACTGTGGCTAGCTGGCTGATAGAAGAGAATTTGGGCTATTTGCTACAATTGTTCCCCAGTTCCTAAGCACTTTTTTAGTATTGCTTTGTCAGTGCATTTTCCCAGCTGCAAATTAAGAGCAGACAGAGGAAAGGCTTTTTGCTGTTCTTTGGGGTAATTTCTCAGTCATATCAAAGAACAGCCTGCTTTGTTTGCACTGACGTCTTTGTAACTTCGACGCTTGCAGAAAGCAGTTCAGGTTCAAGGAAATGGTCTCAGTGACCTTTTGCTTATCGGGACTTCTTGACCTCTCCAAACCTACAACCAGGTGCCACCTGTGGCTCTGAAGTGTTACTCGTTTGTCATGGCATTCACTTCAAGGGCATATGTTCATGCAAAAATACAATACACAGGAAGCCAAAAAAAGGGGAATAACTTTGGTGCACAAAAACCCAGTTGGGAAGAAAACATCCCATCTTTCCATCTCTCAAGCATGTTTCTGGGGCACATAGCATTCCTTGCATTCCAGCAATGCTTTTGTCAAAGTGAAACTTTTTATCTTAAGCATGGAGACTGCTTCCAACATGCCCTTTCTTGTGGAACTACTGGAAGAGGCTCTGTACAGAGCTGCTCCAGTTTGGCCGGGCTTCTCCCATGGCTCAGTACTGTTGTTCATACAGCATCCAAGCATACAAGCAAGGGTGAGTCTTTCACTGCAGATCCCGGAAATGTCTGTGTCCCTTTCATTTCCACAACCCTAAAACTGGGGATACCTGCTATTTGAATTCTAGAAAGGACTGTGAAAAAGTGTTTTAGTGCTGGAAGCTGTTATGCTGACACAGAAAACCTGTTATCAGAAATGTTCTTCTCCATAAAATGATGTTTTCTTATTTACACAAAACTGCTGATGTTTTCTGCATCTGTTTCTTACATGTGTTTGGGAGAACTTTCAGACTCCTGCTTAATGTTTAAGCTGCAAACACAGCACTGCTCCAGTGCTTCATTCCTTGTATTTCTAACACTCGTGACGCTTAGGACAGGAAAATAAAAAACCCAAATGTGTCCAGCAGCTTAAACAAAATTTCAAATGCAAGACATCTTTTTCACCATGGCCAGACATATGGTGTAATTATCTCAACATTTCACACAATGACGACATAGAGGAGGTTTTACTCCATGCCAACTTTAAGACCAGGTAACTACCCTAAAATCTAAAGGGTCTGCAGATACAGGGATGTTTATCCTTTGCATCTTTCTATTTGAACGTTAGATTTTTCTGCCACTTTCCCAAACCCGGAAAACACTTTCATACAGATGAACAAATGCTGAACTTTCATGCAGTGGAAACAGGACCCAGAGTGAGGCACATGCCTTGCATGTGCTTTCTTGCTCTCTCAAACCAAGGTCTTGCGCAGGTTATTTCACAAATATAGATGCTGGAGAGGCTGACTGAGAATCAGTGGAAGGTGTTAGTCTATGCCGGGTAGTGAGCCAATCCTAAGAAGCAAGAAGCTTCATTTAANATAAAGTACTTGTCTTTTGGAGATGAAATACCTTGTTGTGTCCCACTCTCACTTTCCCATTTCTCAACTTGTCTTCCAAAACTATGCTTTGCAAGCACATGCACAAGATTTTCCAACCTTCTCATACGTATTTTCCTCCCATTGCTTTTGCAGAAAAAAGGAGAAGCAAATATTTTACAGTACTGAGTATAAAATCCCCCTCCTACCTGGAAATTACTGCGTAAAACTTAAAACTTGGTGACCTAAGGAAGTCCTCTAAAAACATCCTTTTGATATTTGTCAGTGGTTTATCAGCTTTTTCTCCCCCTTTTTCCCGGTTTCTGCTGAAAGGGCAGCAGCTGTGCTTAGCTGGACGAAAAACATTTCATCTGGAAACACTTCAGACTGCAAGGAAGTTGACTCATGGTATTTTGCCACTCAGAAAATGTCAGCCCATTACTATATGCAAGACACTGTAACATGCCATGATGGTCCTGTGCAAGTGCTAGAAGCCTCCTGAGATCTTCACATCATTGACAGAAAGAAAGACAGTGTAGATCAGTGATCTGCTAGTTCATCTCTCATCCCTTTAACTGTAACTGGTCTAAGCAAGCAGTTAACTTACCGGAACAAAATTAGTTAAATGGTCTGACTCAAACAGCAAGACAACACGTGAATTGGCAAAGCCTCTGTAACGCTGAAGTTGCAGCTGAAGTGGGGGTAATAGACCGTATGTGTGTATTATAAGACCACTGCAGATTCGTGCCTGCGAATTTAATGGCCATTTCTGCTAAAGATGCACAGTTTGGATGTTTTGAAAATGTGGCTAAAAAATCAGGTTTTTGTTTTGGCCTGCAGCTCTTCTAAGCACGCTGTTACCCTCCTGCAAAATTTCTGGGTTAACAACACATAAGTCTTCATAGAGATCTTAAAAATATAGTCACAGGTTTGCTGAAGGAGTTTAGGTGAAGTTTTACAGTCTACATTATATAGCGAATTAGATTAGATGATTCTAATGTTCCCTTCTGGATCTAAAATCCATCAATACATATTTTTAAAAAGAAAGGAAGCCTCTGAGCATGATTACCACTTCGAACATATAAAAGAAATGAATAAAATCTGGTTTGTTTCTTTAAAACATGCACTAGAGTTGTCTTCAGCAAGTAGCAACCACTAACCCTGCAGAAACACATCACTTAGGCTTCATAACAAAGGAGTCAGGCACTGGACAGAAATCTCAGCCCAACAGTCAACAGAGAAATACTTAAGACTGTATCTTTTGTAGGATAGGGCAACTGCAACATGTGCAGTCAATACTCTGGGGAAACGACCCACCCTCTTTAATACACAGGATCCACTCAGCACTCACACAGGTGACAACAAAGAGGCAACAAACCTCTCACCCTCTGAGGTCTGTGAAAAGCACCAGAAGAAAAATGTCATGGGCAAGTAAATAATATATTTACTGGGGATATTATTTTGTCTGTATACAGAAAAAGCAAAAACATCTCTTCCAAGAACATGCCTAAGAAGAAAGAAGATGCTTGTAAGAAGCCCGTTGGCTATGCTCCTGCTGGCAGGTTCAAATTCCTTCCAAAAACATCGGTGCCTCTTTCACCCACTAGCTCCCTGCTATGGAAAAACACTTCTTCAGAGTCTGGAAAATGCTGTTTGATCTCAGTAAATTACATCTCACTGCTTGTCGGTTTCTGATTGATGGTGTAACTTAGGGAACAATATCTGTGTGTGGAATAGTGTCTGGAGAAGCAGTCAGCGATTATTGAAAATACAGTATTTATGCAGTTTAAAAATCAGTGGAACATTACGTATAATTTTTTTCTAGAGTGATGAAAAATTACTGAAGTGCATTTGGGAACAAAGGGTATAAGGTCTTTTGTCTATTTTTAAAAACACTTGGCTGGTAAGACTTCTTAGTGAGTTAGTAGTGATGGATGCAAGAAAAAGTGTCAACCACAGTTGAGCATAAAACCAACTGCTTCTCCAACCAATGGGCAGAAAGGAAAATGTCACTGTTCAGTGGTGGTTAGAAAAGAGGGAATAAAATAAAGTTGAAGAAAAAAGAAGGAAAATGAACCAAGGATCACTGATTTCTCTATGCCATTTAAAACTACTGGAGAAGGAGAAAAAGTCTAAGGTTTCATCACACCATGCGTTGCTTCTTCATTTATCTGACATGTCACAGCTGGAAGACTTCCAGAAACAGCCACTATGAAAGAACAGCCACCTCCTCAACATAAATGATTCTGGAATTAGTGAATACAAGGGCTCAGTGCTGACTTACACAAGCTACAGGTATCACCTTATACACACTTCACCTTCCAAAACATCATTTGAATCCTTAAGGCCCTGTCAAGACACAACCACATGACACAACCGAAACAGACACCAGCACTTCAGCCACAGAAAGACCATGTCTGAAAACAATTACGGAACCTACACAACACACATCCTTCCACCAGACAGAAAGAGGAGAAGACTAATTCCAATGTAGAAAGGAAGAGAAGCAAATGAGGATGGATGCTGTTACTGGTGCTCTGACTCTGGGAAATAAAAAAACAAACGAAAACAACCCACTAAAACTTGGCAGGTGTAAAGTAAATGAAAAAAAAAATACTTCCCATAGACCACACAAAACCGAACTCCCAAGTTCACTGATTGGTATAGAGAAACAAAAAGCGTGAAAAGCTTATTGTCGTGGCTCAGGATACCTTTGAACGCCAGAGACTGTGAAAGATTTCGTTCTCTGTTTCTCTTATTTCTCTAGCATCAGTTCCTGACCTGATTCAGTGATGGAGAGGCAGCTCAGTGGAGCTGGATTACTCCAGCAGAGCCATGTTAACACCTGTGTTAGCACTGTCTGCTACAGGAGTAAGGCAACAAGGAAGCACAAGAAACACTGTCAAAACCACAGGGTAAATTCACCAGCGCTGGAAATTATTGTGGATTACAGTAATCCTTAGGAGAGCCTGAAACACAATATGGAACACAGTATGATTCAAATATCTTGGGGAAGACAGTAGTTTTAAATTAAGTAACATGGTATGATGCATTTGAAAAAAAAAAAACAGGAGGAAGTCTGCAAAGGGCTTCATTATATGACTGGGATGCAGGAGTAGTGCCCACATGTGGTTCAGAAAGGACGGCAAAGGCTCAGTGGGAGGCCTGTGAAAAAAATCAGAGCATTTCTGAGAAGAAAGGTAATTCTGAGGTTGGAACCAAGATCGTTACTTACTTCTATGAGACAGCCAGGTGGTAAGCACCAAAGACAGCATCGGAAGTGACTGTACAACTTAAAGACACATACGTAAGTGCAGACGGTACAGCTGATTAGACTCCTGAACCATGAGGCTTCTGAAGTACAAGACTGCATGACTGTACACCACCAGCCTTACTTTGCCACCACACTACAAGCCTTCCAGCAATCAGCCACTACATTTAAAACAGCTACTTTGTGATGCTTAGCTTCCTTGGCAGCAGCAACCCACACCTGCCAGGTGCAGGTCCAAGACAAGGTGATGCCACGTGCCCCAGCGGGTGCACTTACCTCTTGCTTTTGACTCTGAGGAGGAGGGGATGTCCTCAGAAGTCAGGATTTGGGGGAGGCACATGGGAGCACCAACCCCCTGTCCCAGGTAGGAAGCAGGTGGGTAGTAGGAACACATGCGGTACTGGGAGCTGACAGCGTGGTGTCTCTCCATGCCCTTCACCTGTCAGGAGAGAGAAATGCAACAGCAGCCTGTGAAAGCCAAGCCCCAGTGCTATGGGGGCACCCCGCTATCGCCCCCTCCACCCCTCCATGGCTTGGAAAGAGGTCACAGTGGGTGCATAAAAAGTAGAATTCTGACATGCTGGCCTGGAGTTTTTGATTTGGTGGCTTCAGTCTGCCCCCACTGACCAGCTACAGGTGGTGTGGTATGAGATGTGACCCAGCACCAGCAGCAGCAGCAGCATACCTATGGCTGTTTTGTCTTACTGCAGATGGAGATGCATCTGGCACACCAGCCAAGCACCTTCCTGCCAAATCCCCAGTTTATGGCACAGACAAGTGTACAGACCTGGTCAGGGTCAGAGGTGAAGTGTACATCCAGCTCCTACACCTCCCCAAAGACTAACCCATCTCAGACTGGTGGTAACTGCTCTGCCAGGGACCTACCAGGTGGCTAAAGGAGGACAGTCCTATCGACTGGCTCTCACAGGGTATGCTCCATGGTGTTGAGCAGTGACATACACAAAAACACACACACAGTTTTTCTTACCCTAAGATGGGAAAAATATTTTCCCGAGTTACTGAAAAAAAGCAAGTTGTGTTTAGACTACACAGAAAGCTGGCTGTGGAGTCACAGCTGGACACCAGCCAGCAGGTCTGCCATGTCAGCAGAGTGCCCACCAGATACCCCTTATCCCTTCCACAGACTGCAGCGAAGTGGCAACACTCGGAAGTCCAAGTTTATCCTACTCCAATGCCCTGAAATCATCCAAACTCATCTCAGATCTCCTCAGAGAAGTGGTAATGCTTTCTTAAATTTGTGTTTTATGAAAGAACTACCAACTACTGTTATTTGTTACAAAGTCCTACAATGCAATGTGGCCTCCGTGCTCCAAAAATGCAGCCAAAACACTTTACAAGATTAACATTTTCAACAGGAAAGGTAACACTAGCTGGTTTCCGTAAGTCTGCTGGGAAGTGAATGACTGAAAGATGGAAAGCTTCTGGGCAGAGACAAAATATCAGAGTTTTGTACCGGTTATGATAGTAGCAGTGCCAACAATAATGCACATCCAGCTATGCCATTACACAATGTCTATGTAAGCAGACATGCTTGACAGCCTCTTCAGCTATGTCTCACCTCAGGTCTGCCTGCTCCACTATGGCTCCCTTGAGGCCCAGCCAGCTGTCCCTGGAGCCCTGCCCCTCAGCCCTTCCCGGGCTGCAAAGCTCAGAGCCAGGTAGCAGCGGAGGCTGGGTGTGAACCTGCTGTCCCAGATGGCTGCCCCATGCCAGCAGACCTACAGGGTGTGGTCCTGGCAGTAGGAGCCACCAGCACCTTCCAAAACCAGCCAGAATGCAGTCATCCCTTGTTTGCCACGGGTCCCTGTAAGAATTCCATATTCATTTTCGTATGCCTAGGTGCAAATAATGTGGCCCGAGCCACATAAAATCCTGTTGGTGCTCTCTGAGGCATGTTTGCAGTGAGATTAAGTGCAGAGAGAGAGAATGGTGGCTGCTCACAGGAAGCGAATTGCACTTCTGCCTGATTTCTGACAGGAGCATAGTCACATATACTTGCACGTGTACTGAGGGACTTGGGTTTTACCCTGTGAAAGTTAAGAGTTTTTCTATTCTAAATTAAAGCAATACTTAAAATTTTCTTCTGCCTTCATGTTTAGAAAAAGTTCAACACGCACTGAAGTTTAATCCAGAATAAATAGTTAATTGCTCCTCAAAAATTTAATGAGTCATGTTGAGGAAGCCTGAACTCAAAAAAACCACTGACATTGCTTCTCCTGTTCTGATAAAGGGCACTCTCCTTTTTGGAAACAAGACTCCCTCAACAAAACCTTGCCTTTGTGCAACACAAACTGCCCAAAAGCACAGTCCAAAGGACATTCTGAATCTGCACATCCGCAAAGCTCAACAGCTCTGGAAGTACTGGGGAAAAAAAAAGTTAGCAAACTCCTCTCTGTCTGCTGTGTTGTACAGAGTCTTTCTTTCCTTGGGGGGGCAGCGCAGCGTCCACAGACCTCAAGTCACCACTTCTCCCTTGTGCAAGGCCATGTATGCACATGCACAACTGAGAAAAGGTTGCCTGCAGGAGACAGCATTATTTCAGCTGTAACAAAATGGAGGGATCAATCCCTGGCACCGAACTGATCATGCGCACATTTCCCCTCCCTGTGGAGTGGATGCAGTGATCTGCCTCCTTTCAAGGCTTTTTTTTAGGGGTTTTCTCCATTTCTTAAAAAAACAACTCACCTAAAATCTCTAGATGCAATGAATTATTACTACTATTATTATTAGTGTGTGGTAGCTGGCTAGCAAGAGACATGTTTTATAATCTTATTACCCACACCACGTCTACGAACCACAGTTCGACCAACAGCCAGAGGCTTGGCTCTACAAAGAATATGCTGTGTATTAACCACTGAAGAAAATCTAAAAGCTTTTGGTTTTGTTTTATTAAACTGTTTAGAATCCACACCACAGTAAATCTGAACCGTAAGGTTTCCTTTTTATAGTGCTTAGCAATCCTATTTTACAGTAACAATAAAAAAACAACCAGCTGTAAAAATTCTTGACCTTAGTGCTGCATTAAAAAGGGGGCTTAGGAGACCACTACCTCATGAGAAGGGATATTTGGTCTGTATTAACTCCTGCAGCTCTGTGGAATCCTTGCAGGTTTTTGGGTGCCAGAAAGGGAGATCAAGATAGCCTTGGGGAGGCCCTGGAATATTCAGATTATTTTCAACCTGCAGCAGTTCAGCTTTCCAAACGCTACAGTCAGGTACCACGTTCGGGATCCTGTCCTAGGTCCTGTCCAGGGGGAATGCTGGAGTCATGCAGGGATCACAGGGGGAAAATGCCTGGCCTTCTGGTGTTTCCCGCCTCCCTTGCCCCTTCCAGCCCTACAACGAAGGTGGGACAGGCACGAGATGGGACAGTCCCACAAACTGCTCTGGTTTGTATCACTGCAGGCGACACGCCAAAAGAACAAGGCATATTTTAGGTGAGCAAGAGCTGCAGAAGTGAAAGGCAAGCATTAGTCTTTGCACAGGGTAATCTGAGCTCCTAAGCTGCTTTCCTTCCAGCCACACACTGCTTGTGCCCTGCTCCAGCTGCAGGACTCACCAAGTACCTCACACTTCAGTGGGAGACACACACCATTGGAGCAGCAGCTGGCCTATGCAACATTTACAGGTTCCCCTAAATTGTACAACACAGCACATACTCAGTAACGTCTTAAAAGACGTACTGCAAGCAATGGTGGGATGCTTACAGTTCATGAACAAATAAATATGGCCTGATTGGAAGACTATGAGTGCATTGCAAATTCCTTCCCTGTGCCTTGAAAAACCACTGTGAGGAACTGAGAGGCAGCTACAAGTTTGCCCTCACACAGATAAGCTGGAAACAGGACTTGTTCATCACTGAGCAAAATGGTCAGTACAGCCCTCCAGCTATATCCAACAGTGACAGAATACACAGCAAAATCCAGGGAAAACATGAGGAAAATGCTCTTGTATCAGACTATTCCTGTAAAAAACCTTCCTCAACAGCTGATGGAAGAGCACATAAAGCCCAGTTCCTCCTTCCAAGCTTCTGGCAGCATCTGCGTAACTTCTATCTTCTTCATGGAGAAAGAGCTGAGGAGAGAAGGCGTCCAAACCAGAAACAGGAAGGTGTCAAAGCAGGCACCAAGTGGTGACTCACTCCTCTAGCCTCAGAGACTAGAAAATAGTCCTGCCCTTCCCAGGTATTTATTTAGGCAAAACATCACCTGTGTAATTGTTTTATTTGCAGAAGCTGCCAGACGCAATCTCCCTGTGAGCACGCCAGCGTTATTTTAAAAGTATCTTCACATTTTGCGGTTGATCCTGACTATGAGGCTTGCTTCCAAGCAAGACAAACAGGAGGAAGTCATGGATGCTACTCCTGGGTGACAAGGGCTGCAAAAATTTCAAAGCAACACAGGAAACCAAAGGGCAACCCTTCAGCTCTGCCACTGGCGTGCCATATGATCTTTGCCAAATCACTTTACCCAGGATTTCCATCCTTTTATTTCACCCATGACTCAGCAACAAATTTACCAAACTCAGTAATTATGGAAACACCAGAGAAACTCTTAAAAGTTTAACATAGCCTTCTCCTTCTGTCTTGATCTTGAAGTCAATTTTAGTGGGCATAAAATAGAATTTGTGTCATTGCTTGCAAACAACAGGATTCACAGGCTGGTTTCTGGCATAGGCTAGAAGGCATCCACTGGGCAATGAAATGGAAATTCAGGCATCAGTATACTATCTCCCCTCTGTCACCTGTGAGCTGTGTGGCTGTGGCAAGTTTTTTAACACTTCCTTGCCTCAGTTTCTGCAGTTACAAACCAGGTTTGCTGCTACTCTTCCACCTGGCAATCCTACTGCCCAGGTGCTGACCTCTCACAACTACTGTTGCACTCATGCTGCCCAAGGTGTTTCATTCCTAAAACCAGCTAAGCATGTTTTCCAGGACAAGGAAAAAATGAGTCTATGATACCCTGCCTTGACTTACTTTGATTCTAGCACAGAAAATACAAGACACATCTATATCTGTCCCTCCTTGATAGACAAACTTAATTAACCTTTGCTATTCTGTTCCAACCTATTCTTTTAGACAAAGGCAGTGACCCATAAACAATATGTTACCATCAGAATCTCAACTGCAGTGACACCTAGAGATATAGCCCTATCAGCAGTATTGGAAAATAAACCACTTAGATTAGCTCCTCCAAGAAATATGGATTGCATTCACGTCACACATGAGCTGTCAGAAACATTAGGATACTTTTAGCATAAATCTGTAGTGTGAAGGGTATGTTATGAATACAGTATATAATTCACCGCTTACACATAAAATTGGGACTGTCTTGGGTGACTTGCACAATGTGTATATATTTACACACACGCGCATACATTTTACACCACCTTCTGGAGAGTAAGACAGCAATTTCTATGAGATAGGCCTTCTGGAGGAAAAACTGGGCCAGAAACCAGAAGCAGGTGGCGGAAGTTGAAAAGAGCCATCTTTTTTTACTAGCAAGTGGCTATTCTTCAAACTCCTAGCTGTCCTATCACAGCCACATTCTTCTGGATTTAGTAAAAGAATTTTTTCAAGTTCAGTACTTCTAAGAAATTCTTAAAAAACAGTTTCCTACCTCAGCAATACTAAATATTTAGTTTCCAGATGGTAAACGTAAATCCCACATTAGAAAGTAAGTTAAAATTTCCCAGTCTCACAAGTATTTATTTTTGCTCTAAACTGGTGTAAAGAAAGAACAAAAAAGTTGAGGTTCTGGAAGTGAAAATACTGGTTTGCCAANATGAAATTCTGAAATGTGTAAAAAACCTCCACACCAGCCTCAGCCCTTCCCAGGTGCAGGATCCCTGGAGTTACAAGAGTAACAAAAAAAAAGCAGCCACTGGTCCCCAGGTGTGGGGGCACATTCTGCATCTTGCCAATTTTTAATGGTTTAGCTGTACGAACCAGGAGTTCTAACATTTTTTGGGGATGATGTTGACTCACATTGAGTCCAGATTAGACTTGTGTTGTGGATCACATTCAAGTAGTTTGTCAGCTGGAAAATCAAGTCTGGTTAGATTCAGACGTGTCCGTCAAAGTTTTACTTTTGCTGCGATAGAAAAGGATGCAATCATCCCATATTTTCCTACCACAGTGAGCCCAGTTTCAGAAGTACCAACTTCCAAGTACACCAACCCACTCTGACTCGCAGTACTTACGCTGGCAAACTGATTTTACTGTTAATTGGATGGAATGCACACAAATTCCCACTGTAATGAGCAATTACAAGAGCTTCAAGGGAGACTCCAGATGCTCACACAGGACTGGAGTGAAAGGAGAGGTACAGTAACTCACCAAATCTGCTACATTTCCTACCAACTCAGCCTTGTCTCTTCCTCAGGTGCAACATCAGACACATCTGATTATCTGCCTTACAGCTGACAAGGGCAGCAGAACATAAACAATCAAAGGAGTCTCAACCAAAACAATGATCTTCATTATGCTTATCAAATCACAATGCATACAGCTTCTAGTGTGACTGTATATAGATGAAGAAAACCTACAGAGAAATACAAAAAATATTTGCACCTTTATGAATCCACTCAAGCATGCCAGCCTCTGCAAAGAACAAAGACTAATGAAATCTGACATTAATCTACATTAAAGATTCAGTGATTCAGTTTATTTGCCAATGCTCAATGATGCATTAATCCTCATCTCATCCCACACACACTCACATGTTTCCTCCCTGGCTATTCTCTCCTGCTCCCTAAATTCTGAAACAGCAGACAGCTGGGCTGCTCAAGGCCTTGTCTGCATTCAGAAGTTAGCTTACTTTAAATATGCAATTCTCCCTGTGTGGTTAAAGTTAATCTAGGATCTGTGAGCCTTCACCAAGTGAGCCTGGAAAAGCCAGGTGTCTTGTCTAGCCAGCTTAAACTAGAACACCTTCCAGTGAGCACACTGGTGACTTCTACCATCAAAGAAACCTTCCTGTGAGTTCATACCTTAGCAAGCTACCCTAATTTGGTTACAGCAGGCACTGCCCTGCCCAGCTATGATTCTGGCAAAGAAACAAAGATCCAAAACTTTGATCAAAACAGTTACAGCAATACAAATCAGATAAGAAGATTCGCTGCTACTGCAGTCTGGTTTAAGAAAGCCTGTCCATGTAAAAAATAAATTCAGTCAGTACGAGCAGCCCAGCAGAAGTCCCTGTATAGGTAACAGCTATGTGTTTCCTCTGGGAAGGTTAAGCACGCAGAGGTTCGCCAGCAAAATCTCCTGATGGTATAATCAAGGTCTGATTCCTCTTTGAGGATCATGCTTTGAATGAAACTCTCCTTTAATTCCCTACTGTGCTTGACAGAAAAGCTCATTAGTTATTCATTCTCCATTTAATGCTATTTCTGTGATCTTCCCTTGCTGGCAACCCACATGCACAGAATCGATGTTCGACCACGTGCAGCAACTGAGACCTCATTCCCCCTATGACAAACCATCTTCAGTGCCACACGGGGTTTTACAACCTCAGCATCCCTGAACCCACTGCCATCAAACATTTTCTAGCCTCTCACTAAAACTTTTTATGGTTATTTGTGCAATGTTACGCTGTTGTAAGAGTATGCAAACTCTATGACTCAGAACTCCAGCAATAACAATCCTCCTTACAGACCAGTCTCAGAAACAGCTTGTAAGTTACATAACACTGACCTTGAACTACACCCTGCCCTACTGCAGAGGAGAAGTGGGTCCTGGTTTTAGGACATTTAGAAGCTGGGGAGACATCACTGCTGCAGGCAAAAAGCAGCACCTTTATTCTCTCTGCTCAGACATCTAACCAAAACAGCACTGAGGGATCACAAAAGGACGGCTCTGCAGAAATTAAAATCTTAGATGTGATACAGAATTAAATTTACATGAAGGTGAATGGAATCATGTTATATACCCCACAAGGGACATCCACAGCTTTGAGCCTGCTGGTAAAAGGAAAACAGTCCTTTTTGACAGCAACCATCTCTTTTTTTCCTTACTTACCTCTTCAGTATTACACTAATTTGAGTGGCACTTAAGCAGAAGTTAGTTTCTGCAGGGCCTGAAGAGAAAAATTAATGAAAACGAAGCAGTTGTTTTTATTTCTTTAAGGGGTGCAAAAGGTTCCACAAGCAACAGGCGATCTCACAAGTGAGACACGGACTCTCTAAGCCAACACATTTTATATAAATGACAGTACATGACAACAGAACCATGAGGACACCACATCTTCATTCCAAGGCTTTATGTATTTTAACATACTCACACAGCTCTTCCTCAAACACTATGTTCTAGGTGAAGTGTGTGACTAGCAGCCTTCAAGAACATTATTTCCAGAAGGCAAATGTTGCCACCCTTCCTTTGTGTTGTCTCCATGAATTAGCAAGCCAAGTGCTGCAGATGCTCAAGAAGTAACCTTCTATCTAAAATACTCTGCTATACCAGGCTAACCCAATCAACCAAAATGAAAGAGTTGAAAAAGCACTCGGCATCTCACCCCATTACCATGCACAAAATCCTGTAGCTTGCCTTGACTAATTTTCCCCTTGGCCTGGTGATTGAATTCATCAGCTAGAGAGGATGCCATCAACTGGTAAAGGTGTACCTTCATGTATCAACACACTGAGGAAAGAAAGCTCTCATGGCATGGGCTTGCACCGCAGAATGAAGAGAGAAAGCTCTTTATCCCATAGAGCTATACTCACGGCAGACAAAGGGACATGGAACAGTGACAAATGCTACAGTAATTGTAATCACCCTGGTACTAGTTTCAGCTCCTTGGTATCAAAAATTAAAATGTCCTTTTGGAGCTAGCCCCTGTGCCAGAGAGACCTGGCTACAGAAACCCTGTGTCAGCAAACAGGATGACCTATCTGTTCACTTACACAAGGAGGTTTTGGTGGACATTTCATTGTTGAGTAGTTTCACAACACAGCCTTTGCAGAAGCAGCCTGCCCTGTCTTGATGCTCTACAGAAGAGGTCTGCCCTCTTCTGTCCTTACACAAGGGACATAGGCATACACAGATAGAGGGTACAGCCTTACTAGTTCAATCTCAGACAGAAAAAGCATTTCTGCAGTCCAAAACCGAACAGTCCCAGAGTCACTGAAATTTTTCCACTTTGCCAAGAATCCCCCACATTAGCAGATTTCCCCTTTTTCCAGTTTTTGACTGGTACTGAGTTGGAGGTTACAATTATCAAGTCCTAGAGTGAGAGGGCTTGATTTGCTTTATATCCTAACAAAGTACACAGAGCTCTGGTTTGAACCTCTCAGGTACTGCCTATAACCTGAACTACACAAGTCAAAATTACAAGCTCTGGAACTGCCACTGCCAGAACACACCATTAGCAATATGCCATGTCACATTCAACTGACTGCAACCAAACCACTGCACAAGAGCATGGTCTCCTGGGTCACCTCAGTGCCTTGGATCTGAAACATGGAAAAAAACACGTTTCTGAAGAGCAAATCCTCCTAGAAATTACACCTGAGGCTCTCAGGATGTTATGCTGGGCAACTGAGTTGGGCTCTTTTTCTGGAAAACAATCCATAATCTACTGTCATGTAATACAGACGATAACATCAAGTGAGTGCCCTTTGTGCTTGTGGCAAATTATCCATACCATTATCATTGTCCAACTATGTAATTGCTTTTGTTGTGCTGCATTGCAACCACCCATTTTGTCTCACTTTCTTAAAATGGGTCCTAATGCCACCCTGGAATATGATTCTGGTTTTGCACTGCCATGAAACCAGCAAACAGGAGGTCAGAGACAAGCCCAGAAAACAGCTTATTGTCCACCTCACTCTTCCATGTAACACCTCTGTAAGATCATACCTGCCACTGTTTTCCTGACTGGCTCCGCATGTATGTCGCTGGGAGGCTTCGAAGGCTGTTCTTCATGGCCGACCCTACAATCGTACCCCCTGTCTCACTTGAGGAAGGCTCACTGGCCACTGCCATCTGGTACTGGGAGTAGTTGTACAGGTTGTTATAACAAGGATACAGGGACGGCTGGTAAAAACTGCTGTAGTAGGCGGAGTCCACAACCAACTCAGACGTGCTCTCCAAGTGCCCTCTGCTGGGGATGGAAGGGATGTCCTGAATGAGCATCCGTCCCTCTGGAAAAGAAAAAAAAGACTATTATCTTTCGCCTTCTAATGAGCTACTACTCCTCCCAAAGGCTGGACAGAGAGTGGTAAATAAGAAGAGGTAGGAGCTGAAAGTGAAACATGGCTGAGCATCTGGTGGAAACTCAAGCAGACCAACAACTACGCAAGAGTCCAGAACTGACAACTACGCACACCACAGACTGCAGAACAGCAGACAAAACCAACTGCAGGTTAAGACAACGCTCTGAACTCTCAATCAGTATCAGCTGATGGGGATAATGATTTACGTCACCTAACTTTGCAGTCTCCTATTACTTTTTAACCTGTAACAGTGTGCCAAAACTCTCTAGAAGCAGAAAGGATCTAGCTACAGAATGACTCCTCCCAGCCAGCGTCCTGAAAGTGAGAGGGGAAAAGCTTGCCCTTCTAGGAAGGGTAAACAGCCACAAGGCAAGAGAAGCTGCGGTAGGGAAAGCACCACAGAATCAGCCAAGGTGTCCCAGAAACCCACATGCTACCTGTGAGCAGTAAGGTCCTCAATCCTTGCTGAGCCTTCATACCCAGATTTAGCTCCTGTACCTACAAAATCAGGGAGCAGAACGAGATCCCCCACCACAAGCAAAAGAGGAGGAGGAGAAAGGTATTGCTCATGACTTGCTGCATCCACTCTGGAGTGCCTCCAGACCAGGGGTTAGCTGGCTGCACTCCCCACAGGCAAGGTCTGCCTCCCTGTCATTCCCTAAGATGGGGATGCTTCTCAGGCAATGAGAAGCCATCATTTCCCCACTCCACTGTCAACCAGTGCCTTGCAACATTTGCAAGCATGAAAAACAGAAGGTGCTCGTTGGTACTGTTGCACACCCAAGCTCTCTCTGATATGTGGCATCAGTTACATCACCAAGTGAGACACAACAAAAACTGCCACCATCTTATATATACATTTGCAAGGGAAAAAATTAAACATCCAAATCCCTCCATATCTGCAGCTCTGGTTCTAGTTTGCATGTCTGTGACCCTGTCCTGTATCAGTTCTTTTTAAGGAGCTCCTGCTCTTCCCATGATGTCCAACTGTTTTGTGGAGGAGAAAACAGCGTGGCTTAGAGCATACAGATGAGCTCCCATGAGCTATTGGTATGGACATGCACGGGCAACAGGCACACAGAAAATAACAGCCCTAAGAGACATTTCAGACAAGACTAGTTTGTCCTGGATCTTTCTCTTGGTTGACCTGTATCTTGGTTACTTACCTGTAGAAGGAATATGTGGCATACCGACCTCTCAGAGTCATGATAACCACTTCCACTGTGAGGTGTATTAGCTGCATACTAGATCCAATCATCAGTTTTACCAATTACTGCCATTTACAATGCAATTCTGTTTCACTTCTTCAGCTCTAATGAAAGCTTTCTGCAATCATGGATCATCTCCTTCCAGGTCACTAGACTACAAAGTGCCCCCATTCAGTTATTGCTGACATTGCGTTGACATCAATGAACTATATGCATTTACTAGCAAAGAGTGTTTTATGCCTCCTGCATCTGATTTTTCTGTAGAACCAAGTCAGCTGGCCTTGTTTATCTGGAGTATTTCTCCAATTTGCACACAAAACAGAGGTGCCTGCAATGCCACAGAAGACTTTTCAGAGTTTCTGCACTTTCATTTTTGTATTTTTTTTAATTGCTATTATTCTGCTTCTGGGCAAGACTCTTAGATCCTTTTTGTCTGTGTCTGATAAAATCAGAACTTAGACCACTGGCACAGCACAAGCTTGACTCCCCTCCCTAAATTTACCTCTCAAATAAAGCTGCATTCCAATTGTTCTGCTTCAAATGTTGCAAAATAGAAACCAAAAGCAAAATCCTCCAACACATTCCTTGCTGGGATACAGATTTCACATGACGGAGACATGCTAGGCAGCCACCCACTGAACTTCTGACAGGGCTATATTATGCTGCACAAATGCGCGATTTCTTCTAAAATCTCTGCAGCGTCGTTCAATTTACAGTGCATCATTAGCAGGGCTACTACTCCCCATTAAAAATACTAACCCCAGAAAGATGAGGTCTTTTTACACCTACATGATCTGGCTGAGGGGATCAAGATTATCCTCGGTCAGTTCACAGACAACACTAAGTCAGGTGGGAGTGCTGATCTGCTGGAAGGTAGGAAGGCTCTGCAGAGGGATCTGGACAGGCTGGATCACGGGCTGAGGCCAATGGTGTGAGGTTCAACAAAGCCAAGTGCAGCAACCCACTCTGACTTGCAGTACTTACGCTGGCAAAATGATTTTACTGTTAATTGGATGGAATTAACCCAATCCTGCCCTTGGGTCACAACAACCCCAGGCAGTGCCACAGGCTGGGGCAGAGTGGCTGCAAAGCTGCCCACAGGAAAAGGACCTGGGGGTGCTGGTGACAGCAGCTGAACATGAGCCAGGGTGTGCCCAGGTGGCCAAGAAGGCCAATGGCATCCTGGCCTGTACCAGCAGTAGTGTGGCCGGCAGGACCAGGGCAGGGATTGTCCCCCTGTACTGGGCACTGGTGAGGCCACACCTCAAATCCTGTGTTCAGTTTTGAGCCCCTCACTGCAAGAAAGACACTGAGGTGCTGGAGCATGTCCAGAGAAAGGCAGTGGAGCTGGGGAAGGGTCTGGAGCACAAGTACTGTGAGGAGTGACTGGGGGAGCTGGGGTTGTTTAGCCTGGAGAAAAGGAGGAGGCTCAGGGGGACCTTATCACTCCCTACAACTGCCTGAAAGCAGGTTGTACACAGGTGGGGTTTGGACTCTTCTCCCAGGTAAGAAGTGGCAGGATGACAGGAGACAGCCTCAAGCTGTGCCAGTGAAGGTGCAGTTTGGACATCAGGAAGAACTTTACAGAAAGTGTTGTTAAGCATTGGAATGGGCTGCCCAGGGTAGAACCACCATTCCTGGAGGGTTTCAAGAAATGACTGGATGTGGCACTAAGTGCTACGATCGAGTTGACAAGGTGGTGATGGGTTCAAAGGCTGGACTCAATGATCTTAGCAAGTCTTTTCCAACCTAAATTATTCTGATTCTGTCATACACAGGAAAGATTAGCCACTCTAGGTGCCAGCAGCTAAAAGGAAGAGGGGGAGAAAGTAGCAGGTTTTGTTGCAACTTTTGGAAAGGTCTTACGCACTACGCTTTCTAACATGGGACAAGATTGGCTAGGCTAGAACTGAAACCTACCCATAGCTATCCACCAAATCACACAAACATTCCTGATATTCCTGATGCTTCTGTGACATTCTAAGTGGCTGTTAGTGCTACAGCTCCCTCCTGAAGAGCAGCAGTGGCAGTATTCTGCTGCATTAAGAAGGAGAAAAAATAAAATGCTTTTTGATCCTTCTTCTCCCTTTCCATCTCTTATCTGTAGTTTAGGCTACCATCACTTGGCACCAGAGGTGCAAAAGCTTTGACTTGTCACGCATTTTCCTTCATGTAACTGCACAACACCCTCCAGTGGTTCAGAGTTCAGGGCTGCTACAAACCAACCAGAAGTATCCTCTGCTTTCTTTTGGCCGTCCCTCCATGCTCCAATAGTCTTTACACTACTATCAGCTGCTGTCTCCAAAGCTGGTCTGTAGAGCTGGCACATTCAGCCACCCATGGACCCAATATGCATAAATCCCCAAGCATCAGCAATCTGGGGCATTTTTCTCTTATAAACCCAGAGTTATAAAATCCACGGTCCTTGTAACATCTCCAGCACACAGCCCTTTTGAGATGCAGGGCCACACCACAGAGATGTGCCCCAGCAGATTAACAAAATGGGAGCAAAGGGAAAGGGAAAAGTTCAAATGAAGGGAAAGACGCATCCAACTCCCTGAAGAACTAGAGACTCCTGTGACAGCACGAGAAATACAGCCATAAGAGTTAATTTTCCCTAAATCCCACGAGACACCATGCTTCTGAACGTGGAAGGACAGATCTGTAGGAATCAATGCCTGTAACTATCTAGCTGGGGTTCCTCTGGTTGGTCCTTGGCCCACACCTGTAAGGGCAGACTCCTACCTCCCGGCTGAACCTTCCTACAGCCACGCCTCCAGCAGCTCAATCAGCTAAGCGCTCCCCCCAAGGAAGGCTGTCAGTCAGTCACTGTTTTCTGCCAGCAAGTAGAAAATACCAAGGTTAAGAAAGCAGCTTTCAGCTGATTTCTTTCTTTCTTCCAGATGTAATTCAACATAGCTGAATGGTTCCACTGGCAAGAAGAGGGTCCTTCCCTGCCTTAGAGCTTGCAGCATTACAACACCTGCACATCAGGGAGCAATTTTTGAGAGGAATTAAGTTCTCAAGAAGGCAATCCCTGCTGCACTATCAGGCTCCCACTCTGCCTCTCCACCTGCACTTTAAAACATGAGATCTGCTGCAGGAGCTCAGCTTATGCTTTGGCTGTCTTCACTCTAGATGGATCTCTAGATGGAACACGTAGGAAGGGCTCCTGGGCCTTTCCCTTGCTATTACACACAAATTTTAGTATTTCGGAAGTTGCAAATAGGACATGATCAAAAATGGGACTGAGCCTGTACAAGGAGGTACGGAAATTAGAATAATAGTAACAAAAAAAGAAAGCAGTTTAAATTCTCACTCAGATCTTTGAACACCAAATCTACTGTGCAGGGCCATCACAGGCTCTCCATCCATGAGCAACACTCTTGCAGTGAGACAACAGTACCCCTTCATGAAGCTGTGCCCTTGGATCTCTAAGTTCTTTTCTATGTCTTTACTAATTCCCGTAGAGAACCAATGCTACTTTTTTTGCACTATGTACACAGTGTGAAATATGGCCCACTCTTTCATAGAAGATCAATATGATGCACAATAAATACTGTTATTGATCTCGCAGTGTTGTAGACGACTCTCCAGCTCTATGGCATATTAATAGTAGTTAACCAGTAATTCATTTCAGGGTGGCTGGTATTTTCTTTTAAAGAAGGTGAGTACTAGGGGTCAGTTACACACATAGGTCTTTTACATTCAGTAACCTATGACGGGCTCCTGCCTTCGCTTAGCAGAGCACGGTGAAAAACACTGGTCCAGTCCTTAGCTAATGTAAACCAGTCTCAGACCATTTACTTCAATAAAGCTGTGGCGATTTACACAAATTGCAGATATGCATGGCAAAATCAACGCAGAGGCCAGTATATAGATCATTTGGGAGGAGAAACGGAAATGCCAGGTAATTTACAGGAATTTCTATCATCATCTCTTTCTCACAGATGCAAATGTGTTTTTAAGGATATATACTGAGAAATACAAATGCTGAAATTTGAAGGCTGCATGAAAGCACGGAGTATTTTCTATTCCTACTGGTACTGTTAAGGGCCAGTTTTACATCTTATTACATGCTGACAATGGTAATTTAAGTATGTCTGGGTAAGTCTCTGATATGTGGTCAAATGACATACAGTCCATCCTATCAGACATTCTCAGCATGTAAAACAGGGTGGTAGCACCAAAGTGCCTACTGGCAATGGTTACAGAAATCTGGGGGAGACTATTAGTCAGCTTGTGACAGATGCACACCTGTTTTATAAATCAGGATAGCAGAGCCACATTTCAGTGTCTGGGAGCATGCAGCAGCATGGTTCAATTTACTCATGTGGCATTAGATGTGCTTAGTCTCCATCTGATTGTGTATTTCAGAAAAGGGATTTGTATATGCATTGTGAAAATTAAGAGAATTTCACTGCCCCCATTTATTGGCATGCATTCTTATATAAACCAATGGTTAACAGCTTTTACTTTTTCTATGCCTACAGAGACTCTGCATATACATAGCTCTGCTGTTGAAAATACAGAATTGTGACTACTCAAGTAACACAGTGACTCAAGGAACAAGTTAGCACTGCCCAGCGAGCAAAGTTCAGCTACTGGTAAGTTTACATTTCCTGCAGTTTTCAATTTAGAGTGAGAGTTCTCACCAGTTTTAATACTTTCCTGCAATCCAGCTTCTGCAGCAGGGACAGCTATGCCATTAAAACACACACAAAGAATTATTCAGTCAGGAAACACCTGCCTTCACACCTCAAAAGAATCTTGTATCCGTACCTGACAATTTCTCTTTCCTCAGTACATAAAGCATTGATACACCCCTATTAGCTGGTTTATCAATATTAAGTCTTGAAATGCATTAGTTTAGTTCAATTCATATCTGGCTCTGAGGCTGGACAGCAGCCTTGAACAAGGCCAGTGTGAAATCACTCCCTAACATCATAATCAGAAACTCTGGTACAATGTGTTTCTCCCACCAGACAATCATGACAGAGCTATTTCAGATGTCAAAGAAAGCTGGCACTATTACTTTCTGCTGAGAAACTCTGCCTCCCAAGGAACAAAACCCACACGCTTGCTCTGCCTTTGAGAGGAGTATTTCTGTTCTCTTCCCATTAGAAGTTGTGGATTATCTTTGGTTCCAGCATTGAACTTTTAGCTTGATATAAAGTTAATGTGCTAGACAATGTTCATTTCAGGCAAGGCTGTGGGGTTGTGTAATTTTCTGCCACCCCCAAAAAAGGCCATTATCTGTAATTACCCATTACCATGCATAATTATTTCTTCTATTCTGGTCTATGGCCCCCAGGACTTCATGATGTTACAGCTCACTGCATTATCTTATCAAATTTGTTAAGGAAGCTTTTTTGACCTTTTGAGCACTTGTCACAGCTTATACAAAAGCTGGCAGTAAACTGTCAAAGCATGTAGTGTGTGATTTATTAATTGTACCTTGCATAGTGATACCGTACAAAATATTACACATGAACACCTTCCCTATTCCCACTCCCTGCTTTAGATAAAATAAGAAAAGGAAAGGAAACTCCTTCAGTAAGAGAAGGAAGGGAACTGGAAAAGGCTGGAGTCTCTCAAAGGGAATTTAAGGAGCATGACACCAACAAGCAGCTAAACCTGAACATCAAGCTCTGAAGAAGATCCCAAGCTGCTCTCCTCTCCAATGCCACCTTTTCTCTTTCTCCTCTTCCTCCACAGAGTCTATTACACCTTGTTTTCACAACTTTGTAACCTGCTGATCCCTGCTCTTTCACACGGAAGTCCATTTACTGCTCCTTCATTATTCAGAACACAAACCGCCGCAGCCCTCATTCACAGCTTTGGTTAATGCAGTAGAGGTTCTTGTGAGACAAATTTGGCCCAGTATGACATTCACAGGGATTGTCCTTTATCAGTACTGATCTGAATGTGCAAAGAACCAGGATTCTGCCTTCCCTGCTCTTGAAGCTCCCGAAAAGAAAAGCTGCATCCTAACCTGTCTGCTTCAGCTAACAGCTTCGCTGCACTACAAGTCCACGCACTATCAATATACTCCAGAGGGTGCCTTGTCTTAAAGCCTCTCTTTTAGGTGCTTGTAGGTATAAAACTCTCAACTCACATCGCTATCTGCAAAGACATATTGAAGAAATTACGACTTAGGAAACTGTAGTACAGAAAAGAAGGTTTGGTGCTTTTGAACGACATAGTTAAATAAACAAACTTTCCAAGAATCAGAAAACCTGAGATACTTTTCTAACATCACGACAAATAAAGGGAAACATCAAGGATCAGGTATTTGGACTAGGAAGTGCACAGTATGAATTGTTGTAGCACAAGATATGCAGAATCATGCCTTTCAAATCTGCCAGTAAAAGCCTTCTCCCCAAAAGCAGACTGAAAAGATGGAGACTCTGGACTCCTAAAAGCAATCCTGAATTCAAATTCTAAGAGATAGCTACTCAAGGCACTGCCGTGAAGATAAAATCCTGTTTCTCTGCAGTTTGCAGATCTCTGGCCCATCATTCTGTGCTGTCTCAGGCAGTGGGGAGGTGGAGACCACTCTGCAACCAAGATGAGCCAGCAAATACAGGCGACAAGCAGAGTCTGCAGAGCAGGAGGGGAGATTGTGCTTGTACCCCTGTCCTGGAACCTGGTTTCTGAGATGTACAGGGCTCTTTTACTCTCACTCACCTATGGAAAGCCACATCTGCAGCACTTCCAATTGATTTGACCAGAACGCTTTTCAAAAAACAATCTTTTCCTCCCTCCAACAACTGCCAATGTTATGGCCCTATGTTGAGCTCAAACATGAAATCTGGTGGTTCTTTTCCTTTTTGTTCAGATTACCTTCCCAGACAGCCCTAGGTAGGGAGCTGTGCTCTTAACGTCTATTAGAGAGAGAGATGGAAAAATATCAAGTACCAGCCATATCAGGCACGTGGGCTAACAGCAGCTATGTCTCCAGGTTAGGAGCATATAGCATAGCCAAAACACCTTATCGACATCACAGCACCTCCCCAACCCTAACCAGAAATACACATCATTCTTCTCCAAGCAGGAACACATCTATAAAACAAACAAACAAACAAACAAACAAACAAACAAACAAACAAAAACCCCCCAAAAACCCCAAAGTGTGTGCTCTAATGATTCTGAGCCTCTTGTAGGTCTCTGGCCTCTTCCTTGGAACTGAAGCGTACAAGGACCAATCTGTTCAACCTCTTTATCACAGCTGTGCCTTATCACCTGCCAACTCCTACCATGCTTTTCACCTCCTCCCACCACAGCAAGACAAAACAACCAGTCACTGCAGCTTTCCTGCAGTAGGTCTGACAACTAGGGCTGTATGGGTGTCCCGAAAAATTCCTCCCTAGGTGCAGCTGCTAGACCGTTGAGTTCAGTCAGCATTGTCACTGAGGAGCTGGCATAATGGCAGCAACATCTGTGGGCACACGGCATGCTTCTCAAAGGTTACTTGACTGGAAGAACTCAATTTCACCTGGAAGGAATGAGTACTATCTTCTTCTGCCCTCTAGGAGTAACTCTTGAGTGGTCTGTGAGCAAAATGGCATTTCCCCAGTTCTACTCCTGAACGGCTAAACCAGTTCTAAGTGGGACAAAAGATTTTAACACAAACAAAACTTGACAGAAAGAGGCAATCCAGGATAAATGTTACGCAAAAGAGACAACACATTTCGGGGAAAGTTGGGAGACCACAGAATTTAAGTTATTTCCTGTAGTCCTGCTTGAGCCTTATGGTGAATATACAGGATTTTGCATCCCCAATGCTGCCGCTGTTCACAACACCAAACCTACCCCATGAAATAACACAGAAAACTTCAACTGGAGCTCACACAGTCTGGCAAAGGCATAAGCAATCAGAACAATCATACTGGAGATTATGTAAAGGTTATCTAAGGGGATCACTAAAGTGTAAAATAAACTGCTGACTTTCACTCCAGTACATATTCTCTGGTCTTTTAATCATTGCTTTGTCTCCTGCCTGAGCTCTTCCAAGTTCAAGTCCAGGTGTGTGGGTCTAGACCATGGATGGCTACATCCCCACCACTAGCTACAAAGAGAAACCTAGGGAACAGTATGTACAGGGCAACAGATGTACTTCCCTTGTCCCCTTCCCTAACCTTCCACTGGTTTTGGTTCAGTGATGCCTTCCTTTCTAGTATTCATTTTGAGCCCACTTTCTGGTATGTACCATGCTCCCAGGGAAGGAGTCCCACTAGCACTAGTTCCATGACCATCTCACCAGCTTCCCACCACCACATACCTGCCTAGAAGGACTGTGCCAGTTTTTGCTCATCCCCTTTCATCAGGAACCACAAACATTCAGCACAGTACCCCCTAGGATCACCAGCTGTGCAGTGACAATGTTTCTTGGGGATGGACTTCTCCGTTTTTTCACTTCTGGTATGGGTTAAAATGGCATTTGCTTGCACATGACCAATCATCTAACCAAGCCTCTCTACAGCGCACTTTTGTCTTCTGCAGTGCTTGCTAGTACATGCACCTTTCCATCACCTTCCAACACAGCCTGTGATGACGCCAGATTTCCTTCCAAGACACCAATGGGATGATTACAGCAAAAAGCAGCTCCCTGTGAGATGCCTCCAGAAACACTATTGTGTTAAAATTCCCCACTCAGACCTACAAATGAATAGGATCATTTTCCTTAAAATCACATAACACATACAACACTGATTTTCAGTCAGTTCAGATTCCTAAGCAAGATGCCAGGGGATACAAAAATGAAATGCGTTGCAGGATTTACTTCACCAAACAATTTTGTAATGATAAGGGATTACCAACTTGACAGAATCTTTACCCATAAACTTCTGTTAATTCATGTTGTGTGAACATCATTTAACAGCTGCATTTCTCCGCTTCTTGCATATTTAATTTTGTTGAGGATTGTTCCACTATTTCCAAAAACACTGATGCCAGGCTGATAGATTTGCAGCCACCTCACACTACCACAACTCACTTTTCTTGAAACACTGGCGTGACATCATCTTTCTTTCAAGATGCAGGAATTTCCTCAGTGTTAAAAGACGTACTGGAAATCACAGAGTGGGTCAGGTTGGAAGGGATGGCAGTGGGTCATCTGGTCCACCCACCCTGCTCAAGCAGGGTCATCCTACAAGACACTGTACAGGATTGTGTCCAGACAATTCTTGAGTATTTCCAGGAAGGGAGACTTTCCATATCCTCAGCCAAGTTGTTGGGTTTTTTTTCTTTTTTCTTCCTAATATTGCATATGAGTAGTCCAGTCCTGCTGATTTCAGTTCCTGTTGGAACTGGAATGTCACCATCTCCATATACAGCTATAATACTATCTGTCTTTCTTCAAACTAAGGACCAGAAAAAAATTATTGAGCATTTCTTCCTATCTCCCATAAGTAGAGTTATTATTCCGTAATGGGTGAAATCATTGTTAACTCTGTGTGTGTGTTTCTAACACACTTTAAAAACTTTCTCAGTCTGAAGATTTTTGGTTAATTTTAATGTTCACACAAACCTGTATTTTTTAAAAGAAAATGTGATTTGTGCAAAAAAATAAAAAAAAAACAAGGAGAGAGCAATTTCATCCAGAAGACTGCAGCTTGGCATAGTAAGTTTCTCAGTCCTACACAGAGCCCCAGTCCAGATCCAGCTGAGAGAAGCTGAAATATCTCTGATTTCAGTAGAAGTGGAGAAGGCACATTTTGTTCACATTTAGTGTACACTTAATAAAAATGATCTGCTGCAAACATTTAGCGTGCAACTTAACAATCCTACTAATATGGCAGTAGAAATAAAACCCACAGAAAAGAATATTTTATTTCCACAATTAATTTAAGCTCCAGGCCTTCAATAAGATATCTATAGCAGCAAATTCAACTTTCAATGTCTATGTCACTGACTAAAGCAGAGTAGTCGATCTTTTTATGTGCGCTGGGGGGCAATGCTTGTTCTTTTCTGGCACTTTTGGTCATTATAACACAGCTACAGAGATTGTATTCAAATCTTTAGCAGAAAAAATATTAATGGGTTGGGTAAAGAAAATACGTTCAAAATCTTTGATTATGTCTCTGACTCCGTGAAGGTGCTAGGCACTGTTTTAATGCTCCAGTATGCGCCTGTCCACACTGAACTGAGACACCAGGATTATTTACATATCTAAGGTTATTAGTGTGTGTGACAGCTAACGGGATCAGGACCGATAAAATCAGCGCTTCAGAAATTAAAGAGCATGAGAAACAAGGACTATTTTCAATCCTTAGTACAAGAGCTGGGAGTAAGACTACTGTGTGTGCATATCTACGTATACATGTTATTAATCACCTTGAGATATCTGATTTGAGAAGGAAATTTAAAAATATTTAACTCTTTGTTTTCAGACATCCAACATGCTACTGAAGTGAGTAATGAAGATAAAAGTAAAAATCAACACAGCTTTAAAAAACAGAGGAAGAAATTAAAAATTATAGGAAATTAGGAAAGAAGATGGACAGTGATGGAAAACAGCCCAGACACCTGCAGGGGCAAAGAAGCAAATTCAGAGGAGGAGAAAGAAACTCGGTGTGGATTGCATCTAAAGGGATTTGAGTCATTAACATGAGATCAAAGAAAACATTAGAAGGGAGGGAAAGCTTCACAAGTGTCTGAGATAGGAGACCTTGGAGGAAATATGACTAGGACAAAATCCCTATGGCTCACACTAAAAATAATAAAGGGAGTAGGACGATGGTTGGAATTAGCTGAAGCCCATGCTTGGTTATAAGCTATCATGATGACAGAAACCCAAAAGTTTCTACAGCAGACCAACTAGAAATAACAGGAAGGCTTTTTAACTCTACCTAGTATGTGATAAAAAAATCTAGTATCAGGAGTATTGAAAAAACACTGCAGACACCCAGCAAGCCTGAGCGAGTGAGCAAGAATCACACGGATGTGCATAACTTCCGTACGTGACTGCCAGCGTTGCATGGGTGCACTCACAAAATCTGCTTCAATGCAAATGCAAATTGATCACTTACGAATAAAGACTGGAGACAGGAATGAAAAAAAAAAATCAGACATCCAATCTCACTGAAAAGGAAGTCAAGCTCAATGTTTAACTGACTCTCTGCAAGCTCAAGCAAGTGTTTGTCATCTAAATAAAGGAGCTGTTCACAACCGTGAGTAAGACTAGCAGCTACTCAAACTCAGAAGAAAGTTTAGTAAAGTTCAATAAAACAGAGGAATGAGAAGAAGCATATGAAAAAGCATTCCCACAAAAGAAACCTTCAAAACTGCATTTTACTTCCCATGTATTAAGTGACAAATCTGCTGTAAATGGAAAATGGGTGAACAGGCTGATATAGGAAGTTAGTTGATAAATTAAGCGAATGAAAGCAGTCTTCAAGGTACAAGAAAGTATGTGAAACAAAAGGAGAAGCAAGAAATCAAATCAGTCCTCAGTTAGGGAAGCGTGCAGTACTCCTTTCACTCCTCACTTATATCTTTTCTTTAAAACAAAGAGCCCCACACATTCAGAGAAGTTATAATAACTGTTTCAAGGACACAGAAAGGAACAAGAGGTTAGCTGCAGATAGTGAATACTGGGCCCACGGATAGTAAATTCTTAGAAATTCCTAGTACATTTTCTGCTCCTGCTCCATTCCTTATCTCAGTGTTCATAACAACAAATGGAAAGCACAAGCTGGCACAGATAACTCTCTAAATCTGAATGCACATATGCAAATGCCAGAGAAAGAACTTCCAAGGCACAAAGAACAATTGGATGTGCTGACCAGCCCTGTTACCTTAGGTGGGAAGAGAATCTGGTGCTAGGACAGTATATATGGCAAAGTCCCCGCAGCACACAGCAAACACTGTTTGGCAGGTATCTTGCTCTAACCATAGATCTATGTCCGGAAACCTCATGTGGTGCGAAAAAAGTTGGACAGTAAGATGCTGAAAACACACAAAGCCCTATGGTGAAGTATTTTTAAAAGCAAAAAAAAAAACCTAAAAAAAAAATCTACTCCAAATCCTTTAAGGGGAAAAAAAATCTCTTCTGAAATGTGAAAGAAGGGTAGAAGTAACTGATGAGCTTTTTGTGTTTCACCTCCATCTCAGGGCTGAGCAGCATTTCTCTCTCAAAGTAAGGGAGTCTGGGTGGGTCATGACTGGTCCCCAGCACCCTTGTTTCCCTGGCATGCTGCAGAAAGCTCTCCCCAGCCCCTGCCTCTGGTGAAGACAGCCCTAGACAAGGTTCAGAGTACCACTTGCACAGAAAAAGAAAAGCAATCTTCTCTGAGGTTTTTTCCAAATCTGTTTACAATTCTATTTGTTTTTACACTTCCAGTGAAGCATCACACAGGACTGAAAGCCTGATGGGAAGAATAAAACTTCTTAATTCAGAGACTTTGAGAACTGACGCTAGTTCTACCTTGTTTCACCAATACGATGGAAACACCACTCTTCTGACGAGAGTCTATGCCTCACTGAATGAGTATGTACAGCACTGCAAACATTATCTCAGTTAAAACACAGGCACCTACACACGTGCGCATGCAAAGCTGCAGTAATGAATACTGCTTGGAAAGAGGAGCAAGGAAAGTGCAAGCTTTGCAAGAGAGCTGGAGAATTAACTGGAAACATCTGATCAGGGATGCAGAACCCTGTAACATTGTGATTTATTTAACATAGTCAAACAAAGGCTAGAGGCAATGAATCATATATGAGATGACAAAGCTGCAGGAGATTTCCGTCATCTACTTTAACCTGCACATTGATCAGAGTTTACCCCCATATTAATCACTTGAGATCATAATCTAACACACTCTTAAACACCTCTCCTGATTATGCTTCACTTACCCCCTTGTCCTTAGGCAGGTCACTCTGTTGCTAATTGCACTTCTAGTTAGGAAAAAAAGTGTCTAGTGTCTAATTTAATTTTGCCTTTTTTAGTTTCAAGCCGTTGCTCCTTGTTATGCTGTCTCAAGCACTGTAAATAATCCCTCCCCCTCCTCCATATTATTACCTCTCAAATATTTATAGACTGTTTATATCCACCCTTAGTCTCCTTTTCTACAAGCAATACATCATTTTTGTCACCCTTCCCTCTATCCTTTCAGATTTATCTATGTCCTTTTATAATGAGATGCTCAGAACTCCTCTACCGTTTTCCCCAGTACAGTGAACCCAAAGCAGCAGAGAGAAGCTGAAACGCCCACCCCTTCTTGCTTCACAAGCAACTCCTTTTTACACAACTCTGAGCAAAACATGTTATTTTGATAGGAATTGAAAATTACAAAGCCATGGCCACCACACTGTGGAGTGCTTTGTTCATTGCATACTTGTATCAGTCAGGAATTTTAAAAACCTATTAAGGGTAAGTTTTATCCTGAATCAAGGAAAGATTGTTCAAAGCTCCGGTAATATTTACTTAGTCCAGCTTGAAAGAGTTTTAGTAACTAAGAAAACTACTATACAGGCAGAAGACCACTTCCAGCAACTGCTTCCCAAGACAAAATCTAACTTGTGCTGTGGAAATCATGTCAGTCCAAGAGAGGTAAGACAGTCCACAAACTCTTACAAGACACACATGCAAATGTGATTCTTTTTCTCTCATTTTAACCGCAATGAACTGGAGAAAACCAGATGATGATGATGATGGATTAGTTATTCACAGGGGAAGGACACAGAACTTCTCTCTTTGCTAGCTGTTACAATCCAGTAAAGACAGGTCATGTTTAACCGTACTCCTTACTTTTGAATAGATATTTGTTGACTCTGGGAGAAGCCAGGGGAAAGCAACAGGAAGCAATGGAAGGAGGTGGCACGATCAGGAAGCAGCCAGCAACTAAAACTGGTAAAGAAGCAGCCGCGAGTGCAGCAAGAGAAAATCATGCTTAGAAAGTAGTGAGGAGACCAAAAGAAAAGCAAAGAGCAGGATGACGGACTGGTAACCACAGCAGACCCACCAAGATCTCTGAGGGCATGCAACCATCATGTTAGTCTTGGCACAGGCAGGCAAAGCAGCTAATGCTGCCTTCCTACTGCTCAGCTGCCACCTGAACTATCAATACCTTCCACTACCTGTCAATCCCCACAATGCTAATTCTTTGTTAAAATCTACCATTGAGTATTACTAGGTCAAAAGAGTCAGGATTTCTTTCACCGGCTTGCAAATGCTTATCAGTATTGAGGCTGGCTGAACTTCAAATTTAAGTATGTTGACTTAATGTCAGTATGAGCAAGTAGGAATTTCAGAGATTCACAGAAAAGTCTGGTTTGGAAAGGATCTTTGGAGACCAGCTGGCCCAAACTTTACTCAAACCAGGGCCAGCTTCGCAGTTGGATCATGTTGCTGTATACACCATCCAGACAAGTTCTGAGCCTCCTCAAGCAGGGAGGCTTCAGAACGTCTCTGGATAACCTGTTTCAATCCCTAAGCACTCTCACAGTGAAATGGGCACAGCAGCTCTCGCATGATCAGTTGACTAAAATGAGGCTTTTTTGATGAAACTGAAATTCTGACAGTATATGACACTATACTATAAATACTGTTGAAAAACCTACTTTCAGAAAGAAAATTTCTCACTTTTTTAAAACCAGTCTATGATATATTTCAATTACAACAACTAATTTTTTTTTAACTCATCACCCATGCAGCACAACAGCTGCAAGATCATGGCATCAATTTTTGAAATCACAATACAGTGATCAAAAGAGTAAAGGAAGAGTAAAGAAGACATGGTAGGGTTTTTGCAGACAGCTAGGGCACTGCAACTTCAAAGGGATCTCAGTACCGTCATATATTAGGCATTGTATTACTGCTGACCCCACCATGGTCTGTATTTGTGAGCAGATAAAACCCCTTCTATTTGCCAAAGAGTTTCAAAGTGAAGGCAGCACCTACTTAAGGGAAAAAAAGAATACTATTTTGTTTCTGTCAAACATAATAAATGTAACAAAGGGAAATAACAAATACAAGCTCACAATTGTTGAAAATGGTATGTTTGTCAACCAAGTGATATTAAGAAGGCACCTCAACACTGCCACCATTGCAAAGACAACAGGGAAATGACCACAACAGAGCACAGGACCAGGAGCTGGCATTTTGCATCACACAGTAATCCCATCTATACTGGATGCTTCTAAACTGGACCAACAACAGTGCAGAGCAACAGAAAGAACGGGTGCTTTCCAGCACCTTCCAGTCATCTGGTGATGTATCTTGCAGACACTCCACTGGCCAAATGCCAAACATGACCCTTAGTCTGTGACAAAGACCAAATACAATAAAGCAAAGGTGAAATGCATTCTCCTTCCTTCAGTGTCAGGAACTTTCTTTTTTTCTTTTTTTTTGGTAAACTCTAAGGTGTTTCGTGACCACATCTGCCTCTCCTCTCTGCCCCCCATTAACTTCTAAATATTAAAATGGCAGAGGCTCCGAATTGACAAAAACCAGTGAAGAACACAGGTGTTATAAAATCAGCATATCTGAAAAGCACATTCCACATGCTTCACCATACTCTTTCCTAAATTCTACATATCTATTAACCTAACAAGACATACCTATCCTACAGAAGGAAGGACATAACAACTTTTGCTGCTCTGTACAATTAAACGGTCTTCTCTTTCAGCAACCTACAACTTTTTAGGGGGAAATGCACAGAAACAACAAATTCAGCCTGTAAGACACTCTACTAATGCCCTGAGACCATGTTCTGTTCCCTTCCAACTACCCTGCAGATTCCCAGTTTGCTTTTGAGTGGGAACATACACTCCATCCGAAGTAAACATGCTTGACATGGTTAATGTTCAAACACCTACACTATAACCATGATAATTCATTTTTCCCCTTTTCAAAAACAGCATGTCACAATGGGATCTGAAAAACTGCCTCTGGGCTCCAGGTGTCATACTATTTCTATATGCTAATAAAAAGGATACAGCAAGCAATGACTCTCTCTCTGACACTGCGTCTGATTTGTGTGACTCCTTCACACACCACTCCTCTGCTAGCAAACAATGCTCCATGTGATAGAAGCCCAAAAGAAGAACTGCTCTCATAACCCAAAAATCTTAGACGAGGAACAGAACTACCACTGTCAAAATCACCCCTTGCCCAATCTAATGTGAGTCATACAGGACACGCTGCACTCCCAGAAGCCACCACTCTCCCTGGGGCTCGCAGGGAACTGTTGACTCCCCTTGCCATGAAGGGTTTTACTTTCTCTGCTTGCTTTAATATTTACTGTAAATTCTTCAAAAATCAGCACCTCAGCCTACCAACCTGAGACAACGACACTTGCTCTGCTGGGGTGTCTCATTTTGCTTGCAGTTTAGGGAAGTAATAAAATCATAAAACAGCAATACAAGAATCCATCAAGTACCTGGCCTTGAAACAACCCAAACCCTGAAGCCAGAACTTAATGCCACATGGCAATTTCTCATCTGAAAAAAAGAGATCTTTATATGCTAAAAAGAAAAGCATAAGGATATTCAGGCTGTATTCCTCACCAAAGCCTGTACTCAGACATCTGATAAAGCTACCCTACAGGTCTGGATAAATGCAGAGCACCTTCTCCAGCTTCAGAGTCAGCACACAGTCACTGGTATCAAATCAAAACCCATGACTACCTACACTGCTTTCAACAGATGAACCTACCAAAATTCCTGTGGACATAACTTTATTTATACAGTGTAGTCACCTTTGAGCTAAACACAAATGTGTGTTGCTACTTAGGTGCTCTAAAAGCAAAACCATGAACCTGATTTCCTATTCACTCGCTGATGCTTCCATTTCTGATGAATGAGGTTGACCCTGTCTTGATTCTTGACTGCAATCACATCTTCTTCCGGGCGATGAAGCTGTGTATTTCAAATGTTGTCACTCACAAACAGTTATTTATTTGGACACAAATAATAACAGTTAGTTATTTAGTAAAATGCTTGAGAAACATTGTATTTAAATTGCTCAAAATCCATTGTAAGAAAGATGACTGCTCTGACCAAAAACAGTAAAATAATTCAAATTACTTTAAATTTGGGGATTTTTATGTTTTCAAGTCCTTATTCAAGCATGTGAATTGCCTTAGGCTTGTTTGGTCGATGTTTTTCATTAAAATACCATAATTTAATCCAATTAATTCACAATTATTAAAATGGGATTAATAAATTAAATACTGTCATTTTAAAAACATTAAGATCAAAGCTTATGCCAGTTTTACCAACAGTAAAATGATTTCATTCTTCAGCCTTTCTGTATAAGCAAGGATCTTCTTGTTCGCCTGAGTTACACACAATCTCTGTACATTACTGAATATACTACTTTAATCTTTAGCCAGCACTTTCCATGTCTGTAGACAAAGCATGCAGTAATGCAAATATGAAAGGAGTAACTGCATCAATTCAAAGGTGACACTAACATAATGAAAACAAAAAAGCTAATAAAAAGCTATTTATTGCTTTATTAACCAGTTCTTTTAAAAGCTTCCCAACGAAATTCCTCTACAGTAGTCTGAAACTGCCTGTCTGCACGAGATCCAACAAATCCATCTGACATACTTTTAATGGCCTGCAAAACAGAATAGCATCACTTGACAGACACACACATACACTGTCCTTGTATTAATTAATGTAAGGCATTGCCCACTTTAGAATTATCTTTCTATCTGGCAAATATATTCACCTGTATTACTGGCATATTCACCCGTATTATATCTGTGTATATAGATGATTAAAAATGAATGAAATTTCCTTTTCCTTTTATCTGTATTTGTTTGCTTTTTTCTGTCTATACACAAGAAATCAATTACACCAGCTCTTTTCTTCTTTCTTATATATGTTCAATCACTGTATCTGCCAGGCATAGTCAAAAAAGAGAAAAAGCAATTTGCATAGGAAAAAATATTTTGCCTAGAGTCTTCACTTGCCTACACATCTTCAAATCCCATGTTTGTTTAGCCATGCTTTCACTGAATCTACAGATACTGTTTTGTGCTGTTGTTTTTTTGGGGTTTTGTTTTACAAGTGTTAAATGCAATACAGTAAGTTGTAGTAAAAGAGAAGGATTACATCAGTCTTTCATAGTTCATCACACCATGCCACACAGAACCAATGTGCCACCATATCAACTCACGTAAGGCTGGCAGATCTCTGCTGCTGGGGTCAGTAACATCACCTATGTACTTGGCTTCTATATAGGCCTGAAAACTCTTGAATTTTGAAGAAGCTACACAGCCAGCCAAAACCCACCTACTATGACTGTGGCAGGAGTACATGTTGTGGGACAAAGGACAAAAGCATCCCATAATTCTCTATTTGCAGTCACACACCCTATTGAATTTTATTACAGCACAGTCTGTGTCAAAGAAATTTTGATTTTCAAGTAAAAATAATCAATTAAAATATTAAAGACTGATACTGGATCCTTCCCTTTTGCTAACTGTATCAAAAGTACAACGCCGTTGCTGGGGAGAGGACTCTCCAAAATCCTGTCACTGCAAAGAGGGGAACAGGTGCAACAGCAGGCATAAGCACCATTGGCCATTGCCCCCAGCCACAAGCATCGCTCTCCCAGCACTTTACCTGGTGGTGTACTAGCTGCTGTCATGGCTGTACTTGTCGAGTGCATTGGGCTGCTGCTTTCCAGCGAGAGGCAAGAGCTGCCACCACTGTTCTTCTTAACAAACGTCTCAGGGACACTGGGCAGGGGCACTGGGTGGCTGATTCCCAGTTCCTCTTCCTGAGCTTGCTGTCTTCTTAGTGCAACCTGGGAACAAAAGACAAGACATAGTGCATGCTCTGTGGTTTTGAGCATAATTTATACCGGCAACAATGAAAAACTCAGATTCAAAGCTCGTTTTTCACTCTTGATACTCTAGAGTAGCATTGATCATAAAATCATTAAGGTTGGAAAAGACCTTCAAGACCACTGAGTCCACTCTTCGACCAAACACCACCATGTCAACTACACTAATTGCCAGGTCCAGTCGTTTCTTGAACACCTTCAGGGACGGTTACTCCAGCACTTCCCTGTGCAGCCTGTTTCAGTACTTGACAATCCTTTCTGTTCTTCTTGATGTCAACCTGAACCTCCCCTGGCCCAGCTCGAGGCCATCTCCTCTCGTCCTGTCACTACCGGTTGCCTGGAAGAAGAGGCCGACCCCCACCTGGCTGCAACCTCCTTTCAGGCAGTTGCAGAAGGCCCCTCCTGAGCCTCCACTCCTCCAGGCTGAACAAACCCAGNACCATGTCAACTACACTAATTGCCAGGTCCAGTCGTTTCTTGAACACCTTCAGGGACGGTTACTCCAGCACTTCCCTGTGCAGCCTGTTTCAGTACTTGACAATCCTTTCTGTTCTTCTTGATGTCAACCTGAACCTCCCCTGGCCCAGCTCGAGGCCATCTCCTCTCGTCCTGTCACTACCGGTTGCCTGGAAGAAGAGGCCGACCCCCACCTGGCTGCAACCTCCTTTCAGGCAGTTGCAGAAGGCCCCTCCTGAGCCTCCACTCCTCCAGGCTGAACAAACCCAGCTCCCTCGGCCACTCCTCATATGGCTTACTCTTTAGGCCCTTCACACAATCCAGCCAATTAGGGTAGAGAAGCATATAAAGCTATCAAAAACCAACCCCTTTTTGTGTCCAAGCACATACGAACAATCCTGTGAAATGCTGGTGACATACGCATCTTCCTCCACCGAGGCCAGATGAAGACGTATTACAGCTGACTACACCGCCCCAACACAGCTGCTCCTGGGAAAAGCACACTGTAGAAAGTGTAGTCCCTACCCTCCTCTCTGGTGATACACAGCTGCTGGGGTTAAGAAGTTAGTCTGTTTGCAGGGTCCTGCTCTGCCTCTCATCAACATAAAGCAGCTCTTCATGAGCGGCTTATACCTGCAATCTGCTGCTCTACCCAGGCCTGCTAGGTTCCCTGCTGCATTTTTGCTGGAAACATCTTTCAAGGAAATTTCAGCATACAGTACACTATACACAGAGAACCATTATGGAAGAAGCATGGCAAGTGCAGGGTACCATCCTCCAAGCATCTCAGACAGCATCACTCACATTGCAGATAGCTGGGCAGGTCTGGAGAAGATGGAGCTTCCCATTTCCTTCCCAACACTGACAATGTTCCAAAGCCTAGCTGGCACTGGCCAAGCCCATAGGCACTACACAGTCTGGACATGGGTGCAAACAAACCATATTCACTGCTTACAGACACCCCCTTCCGCCTCCTCTGAACTAGTAGATCAATTTAACACATCCGTCCACTCATGCCAGTACGTATCCAGGAGGTATATATGACACTGCTACAGCTACCTACTCTGCTACCTGTCAGATGACTGATTTGCATCTTCACTTGAACCTTGGAAATCTGTTCCAAATTACAGACTGAGATCATGGGCTTTTCTTGCTGGAAATTCTCCTAGGTATCTCAGACAGGACACTCTCCTAGGTATCTCAGACAGAACTTCCCTACATTTTCATGTTCAACAGCAACACTTTTTCCTAATACAGATGTGTAATTCTGTTAACAAAAATTAGTGTTAGCCCTTGCAATAACAGACATTTCAAACAGAAGGTGCAGACTTGCAAACACCACTGTAACTTTGACTTCACAAGCCAGTAACCTTGACCTGTAAAATTCCACCAGCATCAAGGGGCTTACTGCAGAAATATATCAAAAGGGGGAAAGACAGACTTTCAATGTGCAACTCCTACACAGATAAGGTTTAGCTAGGGAGGCTTTCAAAGCTACTTTCAAATAGTAGGCAGGGAAGAGAATATCCGCAGGAGGGCCATCACCAGAGCCTGCTAGCAGGAGGCACCCACTGCCTGACAGAAGCAGCTGAGCAGCAAGAGTGTCAGTGCTGAAGGGGACACTCGCACGGGGAACACCGCACTTTCTGCTCCCTTCCCCGAGGCAGACAGCAAAGGGATTCACGTTTGTTATTCCATGGTACACATCAGGCAGAGAAAGTGCATGTAACTTGGGCATAACAACAATTTCTGGACTGCCATACCACCAACAAGGAGGAACTGTTTAAATGAACGAAAACCTACTCCCACTGAGTTCTGAGGACGTTTTATATACGCGCACTGAATAACACAACAAAAAAGCGGGGAAGGATTCAATCCACGGCTACTTAGGTTTTTAAAACCCGTCAGAGTGACATACATTTTTTGCGGGATCACGAAGCTCTGAGCACACATTAGTTGCAAATTGATGGGTGGGTCTGATATCACTGCCTTCACTCGCACCAGCAGCCCTGAAGCCCTGTCAGTAATTTGCCGGCAGGGGATCGTTTGCACTAACGAGGGCGTACAATGCCCCTCGCAGAGCTCAAATACTCCAGCAGCAGCTCCACTACACGCCCAGGACCCCCCTTCGTGAAGTTTGCAAGGTAAAGATCACAAAAGCTAATACAGCCCTACATTTACACCGCCAGAGCTGGGACTGCAGCAAGACTACCCAACGAAAAAGTTATGCCTACCCTGAACTGGATATCGTTTGTTTTCTTAGCCTTCAGAATACTGAGCCCTCGCTTAGATTTAAGATGACTCACCTACACAGCTATCTGAAGAGCTGCTACATACAAAATTTAGAACAAGGCAGTCAAAAAAAAAACCCCAAAACATCAAAAAGTTAGAAATGCGCTCAACTGAAGCCACCAGCATCAGGAAACGCAATTTACACCGAGTCTGAAACCACCAGTACAAAATATTCTCGATAAGCAATTAGTTGGCTAGATTATTCATTTTCTAGTTAAAAGCAGGCTGGAAAACGGCCACTGGCGGTAGCTTAGGTCCTGCTCCATGCAGATTCTACAGGCGCCCGGGAGCTGTCCACAGGACCGGGCTGTAGCCGGCTCGGGGGAGTGCCCGGGGTGCGCAGCTGACCGCTCACCCCTGCTACTCGCCCCGACTGCAATTCTCCGCGCCTTTGGGGCATCTCCCATTTCTCATGGAAAAA
>VZTF01007760.1:377467-424899 GCA_013397755.1 Cnemophilus loriae
GAAAAAAAAAAAGAAAAACTTAAGAGAAATACAGAAAGAAGTCTCACTAACATAGGAACGCAGCGGTGTAACCCCTGACTCCTGTCCGGGGCGAGGCTACCCGCGGCTGCGTTCTCGCAGCGCAGAGCAGCGCACCTCATCTCGGCGCGGCCGCTTGGCCCCGACGGGCACGACCCCTCCGTGGGCGCGGAGCACACCCCGCTGCCGGCGGCGCGCCGGCGGACAGCCCACCCCGCTGCGGGCACAGCTCACCTGCGCTGCCATGACGCGCTGCCGTTCGGCGATCAGGCTGCACTTGTTGCACTGGCAGTCCCGCCACATGCAGAAGCGCTTGTGCCCCTTCAGCGGCGAGGAGTAGCCGTGGTTGCGGCAGCGGGCACACTTGGGCAGTCGCGGCCGCTTCTTCCCCGCTGCAGCGGCGCCCCTGTCCGCCGGGGCGGCAGCCATAGGGGCCGCCGCCTTCCCGAAGCTGCTCGCCTTGTCCCCCGGGCCCGCAACGTCCGGGGGCTTGCTGAAAGCCGGGGTGTCACTGGGCATCGCGGGACGCGGGAGGCACCCGAGAGAGCGGTCGGCGCGCTTCTGCCCCGTCCTGTCCCGCCACCCCGCGCGTTTTGGCGGGCAGCACCAGGCGGGCGTCGCCCCTCCTGCCGCGCCTCCCCCACCCTTGCTCCGGGGGGTCCGTGCGGCCGCGAAATCCTTGCCACCCCGAGGGAGCGGCCACCGTTCCCTCCGCGCTCCTCCCTCCCCCACCAGGCCGGCCTGCGGCGGGAAAGGCTGGCCTCGTCCAGGCAGGTGCCCTTCGGATGCACGGCGGGGCGGTGGGTGCGGGGCCGGGGCGGCCCGACGCCCGGAGATGCCGCGGGGCTCGGCTCAGTCGCGCTGCCCGCAGGTCCCGCACGACAGGATGCCCAGGGCCCCGGTCGAAGGCGGCTCTGCGGCCGCCCTGCGGCCTCTGCCCGCCCTCCCTGCCCTGCAGCGGCCAGCGCAGGCCGCGTCCGTGGTGGTGATGCCGGACGAGGTGTGAGACAGCAAGGCGGAATCGATCCAGAGAGGCCTTGTTTAAGCCCAGTGGTCCCCTGGGTTGGGCAGGTCAGGTTTGGGCAGGCGACCAACACGGCCTGGCCCACGGAGAGGTGTGACGCCCGAATAAACACCCAAGTTGCCGCAGCTCAGCTGCTCGGTCGTGGGGCTGCTGGCGCCTTTCTGGACTGCGTCCTCCCTTTACGGGTTACCTCGCACTCGTATCCCGCAGTGTGTATAAAGACACCTTGATCAATATCTGTGTGGGCAGGTGATTCCAGCAGGTATAGGGGCGAGTGAGAGCACGGTGATAACTCGGTAGCTATCACCTCTGGAGGTGGTGTGGGTGGCAGAGCGGCTGAACTCTGCAGAGGAAGACAAGCAAAGAGGCTTTTTTCTTCTTTACGTAGGCCACCCTTCCAACTTGGCACTATCTGATTTATAAACGCATACAGCTCTACAGATATTATTTACAGTATTAATATTTCCTCTGTTACACCTTTAAATCTTTCTGGGCTCAAATTCAGATGACGCTATCTTCATGCTGAAATGAAACTATTAAATTACATCTCAATCTAAGATGAATGACAACTGTCAAATGAGTGACTCAACAGAGATGAAGTAGAAAGCACCTGAGATTATGTGAGGCTGATTTATAAAGATTGCATAAAGATTTCTATAACCCCAGCCTCATGACTCAGCAGATCAGATGGCAGTAAGTTACAGTAGGTAGAAATTTATTTCTGCTAGAAGAAGCCAAGAAAGGCATCTCTCTCTTTGTGATCAGCTAACTCCAAGCTAATTCTGCTCAGACTGAGCCTCCATTCTGGAAACAGTGAGTGCCTATCTCAGCCTGAAGAAAGCCCCAGATCCTTGCTGCTTGATGCTTTGCATTATCTTTTAATAAATTACATTTAAAGAACTTTTTCCTTCATGGTACAACATTGGAGACATTTATGGCACTTTCCATCCTGCAGAGAGACCTCATTCAAACACTCCTGTTAAACCCTATTCACAAGCAGTCAGAGGGTCCACAAGTGAAGTCTGAGCGCAAGCTGTGTGGGCTTGGTATCACCATCATTCAACTCACAGAAACTGAAACTTTTTCCTTGTATTGCTTTGCTGGGATTGACATTTCCGTTGTCAATAACTGCACATTTTCCTGCAAGACAGGAGAAGATGAACACGATGTTTAGAGGAACACAATTAGGATTTGCCTTTACATGTAGCGGTGCATATCACTAATATTTAAGGAGGTGAACAATGTAGGCATACTTAGCTTCGTATATAAAAATATAAAATTCCTCCCTAAATGAAACCAGTTGAGATCTTCTTGAGTCATATGGGCATTGATCAGTTTCCAAAATTTAGTCTTGGGGCAAGCTTTGAATATCCAGTTTGTGAAGTTCAGTGCATGGTGGAACACACACACAGGAATGTTTTCAGGTGCTCCCCTACAAATTATCTTAAAGTCAATTGAAAATGCAAATCAAAAAGTAGATGAAAGGAGGCTAAATCAAGAGACCAAGAAAGGCAAAATAAAACTCAACAGAGGCAGGAGAAGAAAATCAGAAATGACAGCAGGGGTAGAAAAGGAGAAAAGATAACAGAAGGGCAGTGCATAAAGCAGGCAAAGACAGACAAAGGAAAAATAATAGCAGTCACCAGGTGCTTATATATGACTTTTCACTAGAAGCCAAGTGGGACAGCCAACCTCAGAGATGAATAACAGGATGCAAAAAATGCAACAGTTCCAAGAAGAACATTCATTCATCACTCTTTCACATAACTAGTATTTACTCCTGCCTTTCAGGCTAACTGCACAGATTTATATTATCCATAATGTTACAGAACCTACTGTACAGAAAAAAATATTAATGTTGTTAATAGCCATCAGATGTTTTGTGTTCTGGATGAATACTGCCAAAATATCTAGATGCCTGATGAATACAAGTACATGATTGATGATTTAATAATGAATTGCTTTAGTTTTGCTAGCTCAAGTCACACTTTGAGTATGGGTTTAGAGTGCAAGGTTTTTCTCCAATTTTTTTAATGGGTATTTGGTGAGGTTGACAACACACTGCTGGATTTGTCGTCTTTGGAGTCATGAAGCAATAGGAGATGGTCATAAACTGCCATTAGTCCCAAGACAAATCACAATAACCTCACTGCAAGTCTTCAGGAAATTTAGTCATTCATTCAGTGTACGTCTGGGCATCTCTGGTTTGAGTCTGTCTAGTGATGATTACTGCAGTTTGCTGTCACCATTGGAAAGAACTGTAATTAATATTTCCGATGAGAAAAATAAGAAGAATCAAAAGACATTTTTGCTTTTCTTTTTTCTTCTGTCTTAGTAGGTATCTGATAGTTGCCCTTTAGCTTTAACCTTTTCTTTAAAGTCCAAAATGTCATCTGTTAGTGATGATCCATCCTTTGCATGCCTTTGGCCAACCCCCTTGAACCTTGCAAAAATATTGTATTTGCTAACAAGATTATAATTTTGAGGGACAAATGTGAGCAAGACGTGATCCCACCACCACATTTGGTATGACTCAGCAAGCCAGTGGAGAGATCACAAATTAAAAAACGTTTAATTCTAACACTGTTGGCTGGAAAGTGAAGTTTCACAGAAGTCAGTGGAGTTGAGTGCATTTCATTTTAGAGATCTGCTAGGCCTGATTCTGTTAAATTTTTGTTTTGTTTTGTGGTTGTTTTTTCTCTGTCAGTGGGTCAAATCAGAGCATTTTTGAGATATTTTTGACTCTGACAGATCATTTTATATACTGTATCCCCAGGCCTGGTTGTGGATTCCCAAAAGACCTCAGCTGCAGGAGTGGTGAGGGATAGAAGATAAAGCACGCACACTGCTAGTCTGCATTGTCTGAAAATACTGACGTGTCCATAAACACTCTGGACATTCTGAACAAAATATCAAAGACAGCCAAAGGGAGTCAAGCAAAGGAGGGAAACCACGCCAGCACATTCCCTGAGGCACTGATAGGAGCTGGGAAGCTCCTCAGTGTTGAACTTTAGTGCTTGCTTGCAGCTTTGGGTGTCTTGGCTGCCCTAGAGCCATCAGCTTAGCAGAATAAACAGGTGTAGAGCTACTCTTCTCTCTACTCCTCCAGCTATGTCAGTCTGCACATGCGTTTACTCACGTGAGTCATCGTCTAGATTTCAGCTGGTTTACTTGTGTGAGTAGTCCCCCATGCAAGTGTATTTGCTGGAGTGACAGACATCATCACAACTAAAACACTTGAAAAGATACTTCAGGAAGAATCCAGTAGGTGGCATAAATAAGCCATGCATTTTTCTATTTATTTTTTTACCTTCATTTGTACAGGTGTGGAGTTCTCTTTCATTCATTCATTCTTTATTTTAATCCTCTTTTAACTTACAGAGAAGCTGAAGTTTTGTCACTTTGCTCTTAAAACACAATCCTCCAGCCAAAGTTTTGTATTCCAAGCAGAGGATTTTCTCGATGCTTTCTGGCAGCATATAGGTTTTTGGGTTGTTTTTTCTCTCCACCTCTATATTTATGTTTCTAACAGTTTCTGTTTTCAGGTTATACTACCTGCAGGTCTCAAACTGCCTGCACCACAACAAAAGGAAAGGGTTTCATATTGGGCGTATATCTGAATCCAAACCTTGCCTTGAAATGCTCAGTATTTACAAGATTTTAGGGTCAGCCTTACAGCTGCTCTCTCAGATGCTTCTCTGTGATGATATATAGAGTATTGGCACCAGGAGCGTAACTCCAGATCAGTGAAATCTGATAAACCACTGATGGCTTTTGCTAAAAGTAATTTCAGTCAAGCTGAATCTTTCGTTCAGACTTCAGATTTTAAGTGCTTCAGTCCTTCTTGCTCCAAAAATGTTTCTATGGCATGGGCATTTAGGGATAAGGAGTTTCAGTGTGCTACTCTGCCTGTTACAACAAATGGCTCTTCCCTTTCATGGCTGTGAGCCCAGCAAATGAGATTGGCCCACACTGCTCAATAAAAACAGAATTCACTGGAAACAAAATTCATGTTGTTACATTATGCCAAATATAATACAAAACCAAAGCGGTTTTCAAGTTCAGTGAAGCAAATAGAATGGAGATATTTAAAAAATGTATATGTTCATCATGTTTCTGCTCTGACTAGTTTTACTAAGAACATGCATAAAGAAGGGGGAAAAAAACCCCCATTTTTTACACTAACACCTACGTTCTTCATTTCCTCATTTTTTCATGCAAATTGGAATAATTTCATTTCAGATGTAATGGCTGAAGCAAAAACACTGTCAGCTCCTTGGAAATTTCAATCATTGTTAATAATTGACTTGGATAGCTGTTTGAAAGCATTGTTAGGTCTAACGTATAAAATAGAAGTTAAAAAGTGAGTGTGGAGAAAACCACTGAACTGCTTCTTCTCGGTATTCATTGTTCATTTTAGGCACACTTGAAAATTAATTGGATCCAGTGGCTTAGAACATTGGAGACTCTCGCATGACTCATTAAGCTGACATTTCTAACATTCCTAATTCACACAGTAAGAATGATAGAGTTGCATAAGCCATCTATACATTTGAGCTCCTTCATCAGGGTAGGACTAGTGAAGAGAATGCCCTTAGTTCTGAATATCATCATCAATTTAGCTCTAAGACATCTGTAATGGAGCTGAGTTTGATAGACTGCCAGAATATGAAAAACTAAGCACCAACGTCTTAAAAATAGGCAACACAATTAATTGCTAATTTTTTATTTATGGTCTTTAATGTTTTAATGGATACAGTTAAATTTCCACTTCACTGAGCAAACCAATTGGTATTTAAAGGAAGAAATAGATCATTTCAAATTATAAAGCACTTGCTTTATTACCTATGCTTTCTCTAAATGCTGCAAGTTTTTATTATTTTGAATTCTTGATCTTCAAAAACTTAAAACTGCTGAAACTCTGTGATTCTGAAGGATTGTTACAGCTGAGGTAATGGAAGGGGTAGGTTTTGCTATGTCAATTTAGTATCCATCCAGTTTTTTTATTAGTATATTGTTATTTGTTGCTCCTAATTCTGATGCTCAATAGAACCAAAGTTATTGTTACAATATCTCCTTCTGATTTATTTTCATCTTTTTTTTCCTTAAGCCTAAATAAATATATTTTTTGCATAATATACTGCTCTCAGAGGACCATTCTGTGAGACTTCCCATTAAAATGAGTGAGTGTAGCACATATGCTTGAGAGCAAAATGTTGTGCTGCTCTTGTCCCATTTCTTCCTGTTTCCTGTGGGAGGCCTTTCAGATCCACTGAATGGGGCAGGGGTGTCAGAATTGCCTCCAGAAACAGCTGAGCTCTTCCAAATAGTTTAATCAAAGTCAAATGACTGTTAGTTAATCAGCCATGCTGTGAAATGACTTGATGTGAGCTGCTGACCTTTTGCATCTCCTAGCATGGGGAAGAGGCTTTCTTCTTTGCTGTCAGCTAGCCTCTCTTCCCCTGCAGCCTCTCCCATTCCAGCCTCCATGCCCCAGAGCCCCTAGAGCAATTAGGCAGTTCAGAGGTCGTCCCCAAATGCTACAGACAGTGCGTTGGGTCTTTCCACCTTCAAGGGTTTGTGTGTTCATCCCACCTCCACGCTAGGAATCCAGTTCAGAGAAAGGTCCTGGGAGATCTGGGTCCCGGGAAACCTATGCCTATCAAGTAAAGCTTTACTTGGTGCTACCAAGATACAGATAGTCAGAGCATTTAGTTGGCTTCCTTAGGCAACAGTTTTCTTCTATCACTTATGTGTCGGCCAGCAGTGTTGGGGTTGATGATCTCTGTACATCATATATGCACATTTGGTAATTAAGAGTAATTGAGTTCCTCTAATACTATTGGTGAGAAGCTGGTAAGGAAGATGATACACTGTTACAAAGTATTTCAACTGTCAAGCTATTAACATTAATTAGGCTGCCTTTGTGTAGACACTGAGATACCTTTAAAGGTGATGGAAACATTGTATAAAAGCTAATTAGAAACCTTAATTTTCTGTCATTCATATGCAAACAGAGCCACTTGCAGGTGCCAGAATAAAGGAGCCCAGATCAGCCATCCCAGCTAAGTGCATGAAAATATTCACATTGTCTGAGTAAAATCTTTTAAAATATCCTCAGAGTTTGAAGTTGTAACAGATAGCACATGATGAGGTTGAGAACAAAGAGTATCTTCTCTGCATGGTTATTTAAGTCATTATTTTCTCTTACCTGTTTTCAAGAAACCAAGGCATGGAGATTGCCTTTTCACTGGAAGGCAGTTTCTGTGAATTCACAATAATGACATCTAAGAAGACTGTTCATTAGGCACCTAAGGTAAGTAGGGTACACCTCTAGTATTGCCTGAGTCTTTATTATAAACATAATAGCCCATAATTCCTCTCTGCAGGACTCACTGTGTTCTACTGTCTGAATGATACATACCTTAAATACCTGCCTGGATACTCACTTTGCTTGATGGCCCATCAGCTTGCTGATATTTTGGTCTTCTGGGTGAAGAGCACATGCCTTAACCAACTTTCAGTAGCTGTTTATTCTTATGTGCTGCAGTGAGATCCCTCCTATCTTTTTTCAAAACAAACTTGAGGAATAGAGTGAAAATTACACGTACAGACACACATACACTTTTCTTTTTCTTTTTTTTCAGAAAGAATACTCATTTGGTTACAATTATGATATTGTTAAAGTAGGAGCTGTTATCAAGGGTGGCAGTGTTATTAACAAAGATTATCTTGTACTTATCTTTTATTCCTATTAAAAAAGATATCTAAAATAATTGTTATTATCAATATTAACTTCTAGGGGGCACCAATTAACTACCTAGCATGGTCAAAATAACTGATGTCCCGAACCAATTCATATGAGATTGCACTGTTAATCATACTTTAGAAGTGGAGCAGTGGTGGTGATGGTGATAAAGGGAGACAATGGAACACTGAAATTCAGGAGTGGCCTCAAAATACTGGTTAATACAACCCTTTTCTTAGCAGGGGACAGAAGGAGTGACTTCTGCACAGTGAGTTCTGTTTGGATGCTATTGAAGTAGTAGGAAACACAACCTCATTATGATGTGAGACCATAAGCAATGCTAGAGAGAAGTATAGGAGTTAGGGGTAGAAGAGCTGCACATTTTCTTTGCAATTCTGGGCTCATGCTTTCCCCAAGGCTTCATTTAAAGTCAAGGCTCAGTTTCCAGATGCAGGATCCTCTCTACCTTTGTCCCACTAGTGTCTCAAGAAGAGACATGGCAGTTCAGGATGACAGCCTAGGCATCCTTGTGCTGTTGTTTGTGCTTTTTGTTCAGCTTTAGGATCAACACACTCAGCTCTGCTCAGCCACAGAAAAGGATCAGGTTTGCTGTTTGTGGAAGGCAGTCAGGTACTTCAGGTACTTTCGGGCAGTCTGTATTACATTTCAGGATGAATTGTTTGGAATAGCTAGTTCCTCAGCTCAAGTATTTGGATGTGTTGGAGAAGCATGTCCGACTCAGCTTGTTTTCATGTTTCTCAGTAACAGTGCATGCCAGCAGCAGACTATCGGAACCCCTGTTCAGGTTCATGGTAGATGATAGCCTGTTCTTCAGATTTGTTCCTGCCTTTGAAGAACCTTTTTTCTTGTGGGCTTGAGGAGAATAATGCACAAACCTTTCTGCAGTTGGAAAAGAGTTTCAGCCATCATCTTTGCTGCTGTAAGTTAGGGCAAGTGCCCCTTTTGATCTGCCCTCTGGTGAGGGGCAGGGGCAGGGGATGACCTGTCTGTGCGAAATGTGTCTCCTGCACCAGATTCCATGCCAGGTGATTTTGTTAGCATCCTCAAGAAAATCATCCTGTCATTTGAAGAGAACTTTAATTTCTAGAGCAGAGGTAGATCTCAGAGCCTGGGTAGCCATCCTGTACCCCTTGGGTAGACTAGTTCCTTACAAGTGAAAGAATGCCACCTCCAGAGATTTCTCAGAAGGTAAAGTCAGGCTCCTGAACTTCTTCCATGTTGACTTGGTAGAAGAACTGTAGAAGTCTTGTGGTTTAGCACAGGGTTACATATCAAGGTTCCTTTCTCTGTCTGTGGAGCTTACATTTCTGTTAGCAGTTGTTTTACAATGCTCGCCCCTTCTTCCAAAGGCAATTCTGGGCTACAGGGCACAGCATTTTTCCATCTCCTGACACCAGACCTTAGGAGAATACTGCTTGGTCTCTTTGCACAAACTTTGGGTAGAAAGCAGTGGGCTACTAATTCAACGTTAAATTAGAGAAAATAGTTGAGACTAACATTTGCATATGTCAGCTCATACATGCAGCCCTGATATGTCAGCAGTTGAAAGGGCATTATTAAAAGAGGAAGAATGAATGAAATAATACCAGAATACTAAAACAAACAAACAAAACCCCAACTCAACCAATCAGAATGGGATTTTCACCTTTTTGGCTTTCCACCCAAACCCAAAAAGAAATGCATAAACAAAACCCCAAACCCCAACAAACCTCTGGAAGTAACTGCTCTGTCAGAGAATCTGGTTGTCTCCCTCTGCATGCCTGCAGCAATGTTGGATTTATCCTGTCTGCAGAGGTCTCCCCACTCCACAGAGAAGTCATGGGAGAGGCTGAGGCAGACAAGGGAGGGGGAACAGCCAGCATCTGCTAGGTTGCAGCTGGGCTCTCCATCAGATCTCCAGGGCACAGTGGGAAGGCACTGGATGATTTTGTTCACCCAGCTTAAAGGAGGTATTTACAGTGGTATCTGCAGCTTGTTTTCAGAAACTCACACACATACCCATTTTCATATGAATATGTCTCTTCTTTGTTTTCAATTCTTGACCATATTCTGACCAAATATGAGTCGTGTGAAGGCCAGAATAGGCAGTTACCATACGAGACAAAGACAGAAACAAACTCAATATTCATTTAAAAACTCACCCAAATTTCCCAAGAACTAAAACCTGTTTTTGCAGAACTAATCTGGAGAACTTTCTGTATTTCTTTGCCTGTCTCTTTGCAAACCATCTGCATGGCTTATTATTTCAGCACTCGCATAATGTGAGATGTTCTAAATTCCTTATTTACAGGATTTGTCTCTTATCAAAACAAAACTACCCTTTTAAACTTCTTCCTTATTTTCAGCTTCCAACTTTTTAGCAGCTGTTATTTGTTCTGTTGAGGGTGGCAGACTTTGGACCTGTCTGCTGGGGACACTGACTGTAAATGATGTCAAGTTGCATTACGTCTTCCAGTGTCAGGTGCCTCTGCTCCATCTGAAATGGACAAAAAATGTACAGACCATTTTTTTGTTCTCATCACACTGCCAGTTCTTGTTTAAGCAACTCTCTGTCAAGTTCTCTTTAAGCATTACAGATTTCCAACTTTCTATCATGCCCACAAATACATAATCTTTTTCCTCAGTTGCTTCAACCTGGTTTTGCTGAAACAAACCTTATTTTGTTGTACTGTGTTACTAATCTCTCCCAATCTCTTTGTACAGCTGTTCTGCTCACAATTCTCCCAAATCAGCTTCCACTGCAGAAGGCATTAACATGCTTCTTGCTCCTCCTGCTAGGCTAGTGATGCAGATTAAGCCGCCACAATAAATGGCCTCTGAACAGATGTATCTGGTTGGACTGGAAAATTCTCTTGATAAATTTGCAAGAATGAGCGCATGGTGGTGGATTGGGGGCAAGCTATTTCCAGGGCCAGTCCCTGCCTGCTCACACCTCCTCAGTACCAAGGGATTGTAACTGTCTCCAAGTCTCACTCACCCTTGGGACTGGAGAAAAGTTGCCTTTCCAGCCCCAGAAAATGCCCAAGAGCAATGCAGGGCTGCTGCAGGATGATTGCCAGACACAGCAAGTGGCTTTTCATGCCTCAAAGAAAGGTGTCATACCATAAGGAAGTAGAGAAGGATCTTTCCTAATCTGCCTGTTCCACCATGACGTGCAAATGAAATCTCATATCTTCATCTCAGTGAAGTTAATGTGGCTCAGTGAGGAAGGACAGCATTACTGGGGGAGCATGAGCTGTGCTTCCAGCTCTGCAGCTAGCCAAAGCTCTTGAGAACATAGCAAGGGCTGTTTCTGCAGCAGTGCTGAAACCATTAAGTGAAAGGCTGAAAAAAAATTACCAGTACATCTCCTAGAAAGACCTCTTTGCTACTTACATTCAGCTCAGCACTTAAGAGATTCCACAGTATGCGCACAGCTTTGAAAAAAATGTTACCTCCTCATGTTATCTAAATAATAATACTGCAAATGAGTGTAATGGTTTTTGGGGTACATGGAGATTGAGGTTTGTCATTCATGGCTACATGTATTTAATCATACTCTGCTTAAGTATAATGAGGCCCTTATTTACAGGACTCTGCATAGGAGTCCTTGAAGGGCTGTTTTGTATTGCAAGAAATATTTAAAAAGGCAGTTTAGTTTTTCTGGTGTTGGCTAACCAAACATGCACAGATATGGTTCTCAAGAGGAATGGCTACCACTTGCCCAGTGGCACAGGGTGAAGCAGCAAAGCACCGGTGGATAAAATGATAGAGAAAAAAAGTTCAATCTCTTGCCTGCCATGCCGCCACTTGCTTTCAGGCCCCAGGTGAAGTGCTCACAGCAGGTACCAACTATGTAAAGACTCCTGTTTTCCCTAATGAGTGTCTCATTCCTGAGATCTCTTCAGGGATGGTGCATAAGGTGGGAGTTTTGGTGCGTGGAAACATGCTTTTTCTTTCAACAGGAAGAACTGAAAATAATTAAGGAAATAGAACACTTACAACAGAAGTTTTGAGAATTCATTAATCACCTGTAGTAAGGAACCATGTGATATACTGACAAAGGTTTGTTGCATTGCGTTTATATGGCCAGGTTTTGGTAGCAGGGGTGCTACAGGGGTGGCTTCTGTGAGAAGACGCCAAACGCTTCCCCCACATCCAACCAAGCCAGTGCCAGCTGGCTCCAAGATGGANCCTGCCATGCCGCCACTTGCTTTCAGGCCCCAGGTGAAGTGCTCACAGCAGGTACCAACTATGTAAAGACTCCTGTTTTCCCTAATGAGTGTCTCATTCCTGAGATCTCTTCAGGGATGGTGCATAAGGTGGGAGTTTTGGTGCGTGGAAACATGCTTTTTCTTTCAACAGGAAGAACTGAAAATAATTAAGGAAATAGAACACTTACAACAGAAGTTTTGAGAATTCATTAATCACCTGTAGTAAGGAACCATGTGATATACTGACAAAGGTTTGTTGCATTGCGTTTATATGGCCAGGTTTTGGTAGCAGGGGTGCTACAGGGGTGGCTTCTGTGAGAAGACGCCAAACGCTTCCCCCACATCCAACCAAGCCAGTGCCAGCTGGCTCCATGAAGGTGATAGCTCTTCGAGCACAATATGTATAAGAAGGGGGAAAAGCTGCTCAGCCACAGCAGCTGGAAGAGAGGAGTGAGAACATTTGAGAGAAACAGCTCTGCAGACACCAAAGTTAGTGAAGAAGGAAGAGAAGGAGGTGCTCAAGGCGCTGGAGCTGAGATTCCCCTGCAGCCATGGTGAGGCAGCTGGGGGTCCATGGTGGAGCAGAGATCCACCTGCAGCCTGTGCAGGACCCCATGGCAAAGCAGGTGGATACATGAGGGAGCTGTGACCCTGCTGGAAGCCCTCTATGGAGCAGTCTCCTGGCAGGACCTGTGTATCATGGAGAGAGGAGTCCATGCCTCCAGCATGGAGGTTTGTTGGCAGAACTTGTCACCCTGTGGGGGACCGACGCTGGAGTGAAGAACTGCAGCCTATTGGAAGGATNTAGTGAAGAAGGAAGAGAAGGAGGTGCTCAAGGCGCTGGAGCTGAGATTCCCCTGCAGCCATGGTGAGGCAGCTGGGGGTCCATGGTGGAGCAGAGATCCACCTGCAGCCTGTGCAGGACCCCATGGCAAAGCAGGTGGATACATGAGGGAGCTGTGACCCTGCTGGAAGCCCTCTATGGAGCAGTCTCCTGGCAGGACCTGTGTATCATGGAGAGAGGAGTCCATGCCTCCAGCATGGAGGTTTGTTGGCAGAACTTGTCACCCTGTGGGGGACCGACGCTGGAGTGAAGAACTGCAGCCTATTGGAAGGATTCATGGTGGAGAATTTGTGGAGGACTGTCTCCCGTGGGATGGATCCCATGCTGGAGTAAGGTAAGAGGAGGGAGAAGCAGCAGAAACAACTTAATGGACTAACTACAACCCTCATTCCAGTCCTGCACCACTGGTGGAGAGGAGGCAGAGAATTCAGTAGTAAAGTTGCACCTGGGAAGAAGGGAGGGGAGAGGGAAGGTGTTTTAAGATTTGGGGTTTATTTTCTTACTATTCTACTCTGATTTGATTGGCAGTAAGTTAAACTAATCTCTCTGAGTATGTTTTGCCTGTGACAGTAATTGGTAAGTGATCTCTCCCTGTCCTTATCTCAACCCACCACACTTTTCTCTCTCTCCCTGATCATCTGAGGAGGAGAGTGACTGAGTTGTTTAGGTGGGCATCTGGCATCCAGCCAGGATCAACCCACCACAGAAGTATACAGCTGTAAGACAATACTACTTTGAGCATGACTTACTTATGTGCTTTGTTTTCGTTGCCTAACAACCTGGCAGGAAAACAGATGCAGTGTTTTAAAAAGAACTTTAAGAAGTTGTTACAATCATCTTTGAAAAAAAAACCAAAAAAACACCAACAAAATCTTGTTAGTGTTTCCCGATTAGTTTCCTACAGAGAGGTTCCCAAATATTTGTGCAGGTAGCATGCAATTCTGCAGCTCCTTCAACAGCACTTTACTGTCCAGTGGTGCTCAAGGTATTGATACATTGGATGGTGTTACATGAACTAAATAAAAATTTCAGCAACTGATGGAAAAAACAGCAACCAGGTGGCTCAGCTTTAACCAGGCACTTCTGTTCAGTGTATGTGTGCACAAAGACACTACAGCCAAAGTGAAGGCAGGAATTTTTAAACTGACTTCCTCAGGCATTGCATTAAGTTGTGAGTAGTAAAGGCTAATACTTCCACAGTTCCAAACTGAAATACAGAACAAACCTGGAACTGGGTACCCCTTTCCTCTAATCTCACTATGGCCATTTCTAAAAACATTTAATGCAAACTCCTCATTTCATGTCTTCCAACATTGCTCCTTGGCCCCTTACTTCTGTCCCTTGTCCCATATCAGGCCTTCAGAGACAGGCCCAAGCATCACCATGTGAACTGAACAACTGAAAGCATCTCTTTTTAGTGAGGAAATGCTTGTAGTTAACACACCTGGGTGTCCACAGAAGAGCAGGAAGGGATGAAGTTTACAGACCTGCATGCAGGCACAGAGTCCACTGAGGAGAGCTGTCTGCAGCTGCAGTAAGAGCATGAAAGCTGTTTCGGCCAGCTTTCCTGGGGCTTTTCAGAGGCAGGAAGACGCCTGTAATGTTTGGGCTGCTTCCCTTCCAGGAAACAGCTAGTCCTGTGTGTCAGGGATCGACGCCAAGGCTTGCATTAATTCACACCATGGTTGAACTGGACTTCTAACAGCCAGACTTCTCAGCCAAAAGTATGAGACACCAGGAGAAATGAACTAAAAAGCTATTTCTAGAATAACTTGAGTTCTTCCAGCCGTACCAAGAAGATAAAACCTCTGAAAGTATGTCTTGCAAAAAATGCTTTTTTCAGTTGGTGCTTTTAGATGAATATTTTGTTGGCTAATTTCCATAATGTAAAACTCCATACCAGTAACTCTCACCTTTTAAGCGGCCTCACCTTTTAACTCTCACCATTAAGACTCACTTAATGTATGACAATGTAACTGGAAAAAGACAGTGACATATTTTACAGTCTTGAAGAAGTGCCAATCTCTTATATATTCACTGACAGTCAGAGTTCAAAGGTGATGACAACATCATGCTTGGATATACTGAGAGTCAGTCATCATCTGACCAGAAAAACAAATGCCAGTGAGAGTATGAAGGGGGAGCTCAGGTCAGAGCTGGTATGCATGGTAAACCCCTTAATCCCAGCACCGGTGATAAATGCCATCCAGCATTAGTAGGTGGAATTAAACTTGGCTTGCAGAGGGCATCAGTGGATACAAACACTTTTGGGAACCTCTTAACCGTTTCCTGGGGAAGAGCCCAACTTCCGCAGTATGAACTGCTTCAGGTGTCACCTCTTGGAACTGGGAAAACCATTTAAGAGAACAAAATTCTAAAGGAAGTAATTATTCTTTATTTTGATTTTCTTCTTTCTTTTTTTTTAAGTGCTTAATTCATTAAGTCTACCCTAATAAGATTTTAAGCCAGAAAAGACATTCACTGACTTTAGTAAAATAGTCAAGTTAATATTGTACTTTTCACCTATATTCACTAACAAATCCAAAATTTTGGTTCCTTTTGGCAATCTTCCTGATATGGCATACCACAATAGCCTACTTCACCATACAACTAAAACTGGGGTCACTTTTTTTTAACAAGGCATTTTAGCCCCGGAAAATGAGGTTTTGGGGCAAAACTGAACATTGCACAGAAATGCAGAGTTCACAGCTTCATCTAACATTTTCTGAAGCTCTAGGCAGTTAGTTTCTTTTGCTTACCAGGAAAATGGCACCTAAATAAATCCAGGCACTCCAAGTTGCATAATCTGACACTTGTATGGTGTTAGGGTGGTCAGATTCCTCCACAGATTTCTGTCACCTAGAAAATGTTTTAATTTCTGATATACCAATTCTATTCAGGGTTAGGGGAAGAAAACAAAAGAAAAAAAAGGAATGTTTATTCCACATTACTCTCCTTATGCTTTTGTTGCAGGTTAAAAAAAAAAAAAAAAGTATTAAAGTACATTTGGTGACTCTCCCTGTGTCATTAGTCACCTAAACTACTGGACTAGTTGTTTTAAACTCTTCTATGATAGCTGCACATCCAGAAATCCCATCATGCCCAGGACTCCCACTGATTTGTGGAGGAAGAGACAGAAACCTGTTCCAACATGGAAAATAACAGTCATGGCCCTCTGCTCTGGAAAGCTGTTATTCATGGGCATTTCACATTCTTTTTTTAGCTCCATTATGTACAAAGAGGGGGTTAGGCTACAGTATGTACAAATAGCATGTGCAAATGAAGCTCAGTAGCAAGGTAATAGCACAGCAACAGAGATCATAGTTTAAAAATTATTTTGGGGGCAAAGACCTATTAGACATGTTACTAATTAACCTATTTCCTACAGTAATACAGAGGCACTACTGAAGAGGACATTATCAGATGGCTCAGCATACTCTTTATCAAAGTCAGACTTTGGAGCATGATCTACATGCTTTAAAACTGCCATCATAGCATCACAGAATCACAGCACATCTCAAGTTGGAACAGACACATAAAGTCCAACTCCCTGCTCCTCTAAAGATTACCTAAAACTACTGTCATGAGATAAAAGCCAGAGTTAAATGTATGATCACTAACTCTCTTAAAAAAGCACAGGTAGTCTAGTTTTGGTCAACCCAGTGCTAAATAAAAATTACATTCTTGGTAAAACTGAAATTAGAAACCTCTTTGTGCTCCAAATTCTGTCTTGCTAGTATGTCTCTCTGCTAGACAAGAATTTAATCCATGAGATACAGGCAAGCATGTGTAAGTAAGTGAACTGGATTTTCTGTAAAATTAGATTAACTTCTGGAGAAAGATTAAAGCAGTCATCCATTTTCTCCACTTCTTCAGCTTGACTTGTTTATTTCTAGCACCGTGTGTATTTTAAGCTCATGAAGATAAGAACAGATTATCTTGACTTTGCTTTCCAGACAGTGGTTCGAACTGGGGCAGGAGATGGCAGATCAACAGACCCGAAAAAGACTCAAAAGCAACTCCTGCCATGCCCAAGCCAGGGAGATCCAACTTGCACCAATTCTGTTTAATGATAAAACCACCCGATCCTAAGTGAATGAGGAGTTCATTGGGAAGCTTGCACTGCTGTTGTGTACTATGTGTGACACAATCTCAGGTTATTGGGTGGATGCCTGTGTGCAGCACAACTCAGCACCCTGCTACACAGGACAGCCTGCACCCACTGACTCTTGACAGATGGCAAAGTGAGGGACATTTTTCTGGGTTTTTTTTTGATTTTTTTTTTTGCAGCTGCTGCTGCTCTTTGCTGTCAGTCTTGTGTCAGAGGGAAGACCTTATTTTCACAGTAATGTGGCTTGCTGGGTGACGTGCCTCTGTACCTAGCATGTAGGATCCAGGTGAGAGAGCACCCACACATTATTAGGTGCTAAGTGAAGAGTGAGAAGAAAAGTTGGCCAGAGGTGCAAGAGTAAAAACTGACTGACCTCAAGGAGTGGGGCCGCTTGTTTGGGACCACTATGCTATGTCCCCCCCCAGCAGAGATATTTCACCTGCCCCTTGCCCAGGAGACACTCCCAAGCACTGGGGTACTATCGTGGCACTGGTTATCACACCATACCTGCAGTGCTGGGCTAAACCAGGTCTGACAGAGCTCACAGAAACTTCTTGGCAGGCCAAGTCACCAAGTCAATGTAGGCCAAGTGAGAATGCTTCAGTGGGTCCCTATTTCAAAGGGACTATATAGGAAAAGCTGTTTGATAAGGACTTAGGGAGAGAAGGACAAAGGACAGAGAGTAACAGAACTGTTCAGATCCCTTGAAGGAAGGCACTGAGGTGTGTTTCTGTCTCGTCAGGTAGGTCAGAACTGACAAGGATACACAGATACTAGCTTAGGACTTGCTTCCATGCCATCTAAAAAGCATCCTCTTCACCACGCTGCCAGGATTGTTTGTAAGACAAAGCTCAAAGGCTTTTATTTCAGTTAACTGCTTTTCAGTTCAAGTAAACTGCTGGAACACAGTCCTTCGACACCTCCCGAAGATGCTTCACATGGCTGAGAGAGGTCACTTCTTAACCAAACAGCAAAGGGTGCAGCCTTGGCAACAAGTGCAAGACAAGCAAAGGCAGATCATCTTGGGCAAAGATGTTCCAATCAGCAGGAAAAACCTCACACAGGCACTGTACAGCCCTCCCTTGCCTTGATTTACCAATTTGGCTTGTTTTCCTGCTGCAGTTGTAATGTGCAGCATTTCTGGATGATGACAAATCACAAGTAAAACAGGAGAGGAGTAAAACAGCATAATGAAATTTTATTCTGAAAATATGGCAAGAGTCTAAGGCACTTCAAACATTTCAATGCACTTGACTAAAGTGAATGTGACAAGGTAATAGCATTCCATAAATACGCACCAAGAACTACACTCAATTCCACTCAAGGGGAATATACAGCTGGTACCTCTAATTTTATTCTCCAATAAACATGTATGGAGCTTATAGACTGAAACAGTTAATAAAAATATGGTAACAGGACATGTAATTCTTCATGTAGGTTTTAATTATTAAGGAATATAAAATGTTGAAAATACTGTGTGAGTTAATTTTATAGATACTAGTATCTTTTATATAAAAAGTTATACATTATCCCCAATTAGCAACAACTTATTTAGTGAACTTCAGACCTGACAAGAGACTCTATCCCCAATATCTACCCACTGACCCACCAGCTCAAGATCCACGGAGCTGACTACATAAGCAACTGCAACTTTTGAATTTAAAAGTAATTAAAAACATGAAAATCATGCTGGAATGAAATTTATGAAAACTTTACTGTGATGAAGTCTAGGCACAGTAAATATGTTTTAGAATGACTAAAAAAAAGCCACTGGGACACCCCTGCCCAGATAGCTTTAGAAGTCTTAGTCTGCACATAACATATGAAAGGATAATCTACAACAAAGAAAAACAGGATTTATGCCAGTGTACAGAAAGATGAGTAAGTGAGCAAAAGAACAGTTCTGGCTAAGGTTCTCCACTGAGCACTACTTAACTATATGCTTGCTTCAAGTTTACAGTTTTCTATCTTTAGCACTAGATCTCTGCTTTCACTTTGCTGGTGAGTTCAGGCACAAGACAATTACATTCAGTATCTGTCTCAGTAAAACAGTAACATTTAGCAGCTTAAAGATGGCGTAGAGATTTTTTACAGGTATTTATACACTACTACTCAAATGTGGCTCTGTGAGTGGGACCAGGAGATGTCCTTCTGCTAAGCCGAGGAGTGCCCTAAAAAAGAAGAAAAAACAGTTAATCAAAGAGAAATTATTCCAGCCATCTGATAGAAAACACAACACTCACAGTTACTCTGTTCAATTCCTTACCTTTAATTGTACAGATATTTTCTGTTTTTTAAATTTTAGGAAGAAAAGTGCCACCTATCATACAGCCTACTAACCAAGAGTGCATATTGTTTAGACAGTGAAATGTTTAGCAGCAGTTTATCAGGAGAGTGAGTCAGGGCTAGAAGAGAGGTGGATAGCTGCCAAAACACCTAGAGCAGCTATGTTTCAGTTTCCAGGTCAATAATTATCATTAAAAGGATACACCAGCACCTCTGCACACTAGCCAGAATCAGTGAACCTTTCTAGTGAGCTATCTGCACCCCTTGGTAATTAGGAGAAGCAGGAACTATCCCTCAGCCAGGCTTCAACCTTCTGCAGTCAACATGTATTTCAAAAAGTACATTCCACTTAACAGCACAGAAATTGTCTTGTGAATAAACTCAAAATTTCATGTGCTGTACTGCTGTACAGCTGGCAGGGAGTAAATTTCTTGTTTACATTTCACTAGTATGTTCAGCAGCAGTGAGTTAAAACATAACCTACAGGAGGTTGTGTACTAACCGGTGACTGGGTTTTGGAAAAGTTGACGTGGGCGTAAAGGAGAACCGCTATGTCCTTATGTCCAGCTTCCAGGGCTATTGAAAGTGCTGTGCTGCCATCCTGAGAGAAGAAAAGAAGAAACAAGCGATTTAGTGCTTGTATGCTTTAACAGATCTCTTAAAAGCCCCATCAGCCCACAGAGAAGTGAAGTTATTAAGTGGAGGCCCTACTGCTTATACAGACGGGTTAATTTAGAGTCTTGTTTAATTTCTTTTGTTTTAAGCCTTGCACTGCTGTTTTATGAGGCAGTCCAATTGTCAGAGCCTCCTAATTTCTCTAAACGAGGAGTCTCAATTATTGTTGTGGAAGAATGAGCACACCACTATCACAATAATGCTACATGTAAGTGCTGTGTAAGACCAGAAGATTGGGCTGTCTCAGAGAAACTACAGTGTCAGTAACAAGTACGAGAGATGATAAGGGAGGGAGAAATGCTAGTCAGATGTAATGATAATTGCTGTGTTAAAATGATAATTGTTGTGGTATAGCGCCTATCAACACTAAGAGAAATTGCACTCATAATTCCAAATGCTCCTTGATGGAAGTCTAAATACAAACAAATGGACTTTCCTAGTCAAATACTGCCACCTCAGTTTCTCAGAAGACACCATTGCTTTCAAAAACCACAGCTTTTGAAGGTTCCAGAACCAAAAAGTGCTTTAGCTGAAAAGAGTGCTTTACCAATCTGCTGTTTTTCCTTTGGACCATGTTTGGTCCAGGAAGATGTAGATGTCAGGCAACCTGTGACGTGAACTTGCCGCTTGGTTCACTGTCTGGCTTTTGGCTCTTGTGCACAGAAGTTTCTACAATAATGCCAGTATTTGAAATGTCTCACAGGGATGGAGCACACATTCCAGCCACGGCTGTAGCACTGGTATTGGAACAGTTGGCACCAGTTTTTAAACAGTAAACCCTTTTTCCAGCATGGGACACAATGGACAGTGTCCGCATGGAAAGTCTACTTATGATACTAAAGGGAGCAATTATACATAAATCTAATTGTCTTGAGCAGACAGGGAGCTAAAAGAACTGTCTACTACAATGAGAAATAATGCACTACAAATGCACAGCAAACACTCTCCAGTGAACACAAGTTCTTAACGAGAGATGCTGAATCACTGCGGCACAGTGGGATGTACACTAGTAGGATGATGCTCAGCTTACTGCTCATCATGCAGACTGGAAAAGCATCACTGTGACACTCAGAATAAGTAGGGGAATGCTAAAAATCTCAATCTCACAGCACAGACAAATCCATGAACAAGCAGCAGTCAAACTACTGGGGAAACTGGCCACAGGAATAGTTAAGTATCATGTCCCCATAAAGACTGTAATTATTGATTTCATATCTAATAGTGCTAACAGCATCCAAGCAATATCATCTAGATTGCCCCAAAAGTGTTTGTTAGACTGAGGTCTTCTTACGTTTTCCCCTCAGGCCAGATGTTCCACACCTCTAGCACTACGAGCAACTGAGCTGCTTCCTGCAGCAGATGAGTGAATGAAGAGAAATGATGTCTTTGCCTCTCTGCAACAGCTTCAACAAATAACCATCCACCGCCCTCCCAAATCCCAAACCCAGGCTCCATTTCAGTGTTCAGTGGGTAAAGCAATATGAAGAAAGGAAAAGTACGCAAGAAATGTTGTTAACAAGAAAACAGCACTGACAAGAAACAAGTTAAGTCAATGTTTTTAAGCTTGAGAAATCTACAGATCAAATTGTCTGCTGACAGAGTAGGCTGCAATGATCCCTGCAAACAAGAAATATGCAGGTGTCTCACTTGGCACTGAAGTCACAGTCTGTATCTCTTTATTGTCAGGACAGTGTAGCTTCATGACTAAGACCAAACCTATAGTCTCAAAAGTCGAGGTGTAGAACAGTGTGAACATCCTTTCAAGAGAATCGTAGGGCTGATGTTTGCCATGGGCACAGAAAAGCAACAGCGAGGCCTTAAGTCACCAGATAAGGTCCTAACTGAAGACTGGGAAACTCCTTTGAAAGGGGAAAGGAATGTGAGATGGAAAGATGTTTTACTATGTGCTAACAAATGTTTTTTTCTGTTCTGGCCACTAAACACCTAACCACAGAAATTGCTACCAGGTAGGTCTGTTAGAAAGGTAAAAATACTAGCCAAATAATCACAGCACTTGCTACCATTAAGCAGAAGATTCATGCGGTTGGTGTTTTGGCACTCTGAGTCAGACATTCACCCAAGCAGATTTCAGAAGTACTGAAAGGCAACTCACATTGTCCTCCAGGGTGCTGTTACACCCAGGCTGAGCCAGCAGAAGCTTAACAATCTCCACATGTCCGTGCTCACTAGCGCACATCAGAGCTGTAGAGCCCTCATCATCCTGGATATTGACATCTGCACCACAGGCCAGTAAAGCTTTAACCATGTCTATCCGGCCATGACTCACAGCTAGCATCAGTGCAGTCTGACCAGCCTGCATGGAGAGAAGAGGAAAACCCAAATAACTACAGAGACAATCTGTGACAAAGCATGAACACTTTTTTTTTTTGACACTGTTTCTTCTGGGAAAAAAAAAAAAATTGTTATTTTAAACAGTACTCTCAAGGCTTTGATTGCCATTATTTAAACACCTTTTATGGATCATATATCCCACATTCACATAGTTATTTATTAACTTAATGGAAGATATCCAAATGATCTACTTTCAGACATCTGTAGTTTTTTCAAAAGAGCTAAATGCTGCAGAATTTGTAAATGCCACAAAAAATTCAGTAATAGTTCTTTCACACAATAATCAACCTTCATTTTTAGAAGAGGTCCAGACCTGAGGCTCAGCTGTTCTTCCACAGCTCCATTTTGTATATAGCAATCAAAAACATTCAAAAAAACCCCAACAGATGATGAAAGCAAGTGAGAGCAACATTTGAACTGATAGAGCAGGGATGGGAGCATGGAAGGAACAATAAAAAGCACAGGAGTACAGCAGTAAGAACTGTGCCTTGTGAGCCATTTGACTGACCTGGCTGGCTTTAGCGTTCACATCCCCACAGCTGAACAGTTCCTCCACTATCCTCATGTCCTTCTCCACTTCCACAGCTGCAAGTGCAGCAAGCATGATGGGGGTATAACCAGCCTTGTTCTGATGATTTACGTTACAGACATCTGCAGAGGGATGACATAATTTCTTCAGAAAGCAAGAACCCAAAAAGCAGTAATTGTGCTAATCAACTGAATAAACTGTCAGTAGAGCAGCCTATAAAAAGAAAAAGTAGCAACTGCTTTCATAATAGATGCAATTCAAGGGAAGGTGGAGAAGAAAAAAATAAACAGAGGAGCTCTTGAGCCAGAGAAAGAAAAGAATTCTTTTGTACTCTGTGTACAACACAAAAGAGAGTACAAAGACATTTTATATGTTATCATTTAGGGCTTTATTTGTACATTATTTTTTCCTTTTGTAAAAGCAAGTGGTCTGAAATTTGACATGATATTCAGAAACACTGTCAGCAGAGTCCTTAAGCTCTTCTAAGGGCATCCATACTGCAGAATAAAAATGGTCTGGCAACATGGTCAGTGGAAAAGATATTTCTTTTTAGCACAAACATTTTCCTACAACTGGTGTTACTTCAAAAATCTGCAAGCGTACTTAAACATGTTTTGGAGCTGCCAAAAAACCACCCCTTTAAATTAAAGACTGCTGCCAGTTCTACAGTGTATTTGACCACGAACAAAACTGCTCTGGGAACAAATACAGGCAACTCCTCTGACTAGTGCCAGCAACTGACAAGAGTTCTCCCTTTTGTTCAAACCTTGCCTCCAGTCTGTCTCTGTTGCTAAAATTCTCCACAAATTCAGCAGCGCTTACTGGTTTACTGGACAGCAGGGTTTTCAGTGTGCTCATCGTATTGGAAAGCAGGGACTCAGATTTACATAAACAATATCTATAGACTAGAGGTTAAATTGCACCACAGATACCTTAACAAGCAAAAGTGGTTTAGGAAATTCTTCAGACTTATCACCAAAGGATCTTTTTTTTCAGTAAAAAGAACATTTCAGAAGCAACTCAAGTGCAGATGTAAGATACTGCAGATTTTTTTCATGTTTAACAGACATCAGTGATGATACCTTATAACCAGTAGGCCAATACTACTTTCAGACATCACTTCTGTGAAGCAACTGAAGCCAGAGAACACAACACTCTGCTACATGCATTTCATGGTAAGTAATGAATAACTTTTAGAAGTGGTGTGCTCCTACTTTGACTAGACTACTTCAGCAGAGTGTGTTTTCTGAGGTCACATTTAGCTTCTTTTCTATATGGCTAATGAGTGAAACTGTTTTCCTGTTTGTCCTCTTGGTGACTCTGCTTCATGCTACGGAGGATTCTCTCATCTTGCCACTCTTCTCATCAAACACAGACACAGAGGTCTTGGTCTAAGAATTGACCTGTGATATAACCACACTGCAAAGCCTACCACAGTGACCATTCCGACACAGTCCAGAGGAAGACTGTTGAAACCTGACGGAATCTGCCTGTTTGCAAACATTTTCCAAGTGCTGGCATGAGCAGTGTTCTCCTGCAGAGAGAACTACCTGTCACTAGTGACGATTGTTACATTTTACAGGTAACACCCCTGGTGTTCATAGGCATACACTAGCTGCCATAACCTACAGGAGTCCTGACTTCCTGCAAGAGATGAGCATGTTCCTGCTGCTCTGAAACACCTCGGGAAGCAGAGGGGCAGCTCCCTCCCACCACACTGTGCTGCAGAGCCAGCCTGCCCCGTTTCACCACGCTCCTGACATTCCCTGCATTCCCCTGCTGTGACTCACTCTTCCCAAACACAGATTGCCTTCAAAAGGATCAGAGATTTCAAAATGCTCACTTTCCTCTGGAGGAAGTCTCTGCATGTGTGACACATGCGCTAGATTATCAAAGCTGAGATTTGGATCATTCATATCCTTGTTTATCCGATGCTACCCTTCCGGATTTATGAATATTGCTTGGCTTACACTCCAGACGTGTAATTGGCCTAGTTAAGCTTTCACAACCAACTGTGACAGGTTTTTTAACTTGTTTAGAGAAACAAACTTCACTCAGGGAGCAAAACTAGGATTAAACAGATTAAACATTCAGCCTAGGACCAATTCCAATGCGTGATATCTTCTGCTGGATGCCATCTGGCACACTGCATGTGGGGAGCAGGTGCTCCAGAGTCTCCCCTTTGCCACTACCCTCTCTGCACGTGTGTTGCAGGGGGATCAAGAAAAGGAAGCAACAAAAGCAACTACATGAAGCAGCCATCACATTGCTTATAGACTCAGAAAATGGTCTTTGTGATAGAATGCCATATCGGTCCAGTGTCTCAGGAAAGCAGCATAGATGAGTCAATGTGGCAGCCACAAAAAGCTTCTGCCCTGCTCTAGATAAAGCTAGGCTAGTCTGCATGTTTGAGACAGGTATCTATACCTCAACGCATCTTCCTTCATCAGCACCCTAGAGAGTGCTGAGCAGCAGCTCTGCTGCCTCCAGAGAAAACTGCTGGAGACTGGCGCTGCTGAACTTGGGACTACAGTCCAAGAGACAGGAATCTAACTATCTATCTCAGCTCTGTATATAATTTACTTAAGTGTTTTTTTAACTTCTTCAAGAAGCATCACCTCCAAAGCTAGTATTAGAAACAAGGGTTCTAGACCACCTAAGTGAGCCACCATATAACTGTTAACAGTTAAAACACCTGCTGGAAGAAGACCAAATGTGACCTCTAGTTCATCAAGAATTTCACCCATGAGAATTGCAAATCCAAGAATAATTTAAAAAAAAAAAAAAAAAAGCAAACCTACTTGCATCCAGAAGAAGCTTTACAATTTCAAAGTTAGAATGTGAGACACTGTAATGCAGAGCTGTGTTTCCATTTCCATCTGCCATGTTGATGATATGTCTGAGGACAGCAGGAGAAATCTCTTCAAAAGCAGTGATGTAGTCTCCAACCATTTCAGAGACAGCTGACTTCTGACTTGAGACACGAAACCACTCATGTTGGATGGTATTTAAACAAAACCTCTGCCGAAACCAAGACAGAAAAATTTACATATGGACAATCTATTTAAAGGATTTTCCATCCCACAAGTCAGCAACGCAGGTCAAGCCTTTTTTAGTCCAATGTAGGAAGAAATTCAGCTCACAAACAAGATGTACTGAAGCTCCCCCTCTGACTAAAGCCTGCTTTAAAACACCAATTGTTTACTTCCTCTCACTTCACCTGACTTTCAGGAATGGTTTACCTCTGAGAGCACAGAATTTTAGGATGAGAATACTCTCAGAATTAACTGCTGTCAGATACTGGTGAACAGAAAAAAAGACTTGCGTAACAATTTCCATCAAATACTTAGCTATGAATCACCGATAAACGCAAAACTTTCTCCCTGGACTTAAAAAAACGGCATGCTAAGTCAATTAGGCACAAATAATCAAATGCACAAAGTATATGAGAACTGGCTGGACAGCAATTCTGAAGAAGAAGAGCTGAGCATTACAGATGATTACAAACTGAACCCAAGATGACATCACATTGTAATGCAAAAGGTAAATACTGTTTTGGGGTGAATAAACAGATTTATAGCTTGCATGGCATATGATGCAATGTCTTCTTTCTGCCTAGTACTATGAAGGCAACAGCTGGACTACTTTGTCTGGTCAGATCACTGAATGACACAAAATATTTGGCTGAAACAGTTTCAAAGATAAGCAGCAAGGATGAACAGAAGTCAAGGAAATCTGACCTACTGGACAGACAGGAAGGAGTGTAGATGCTCTGTGGAAAGAACCACTGGGGAAAGAAACCCAGTAACATTTGTTGCAGGAAAAAGAAAAAAAAGGAAGAACCTGTTCTTCATCTGAAGGCTGTCTGGCTGTAGTAATAAGGGATTTTAGTTGCAATGAGAAGATGCAGGCTACACATTAAGGATAAACTTTCCCACTGGTATGGACTGAGACTGGACGAGTAGGAGCCTTTTAGGCCAGGTGACTTTTCTGTTGCACAAGGTAGGTAGAGCAGATCTCACTGTGAGCCAAGAAGGCTTCCACAGTCACCACCAGTTCTGACTTTGAAACACTTTCTCTAACCTGGAAGGACCATCATCTCCTCATCATAAACCCTCACCTGCAAGGTGGCCAGTAAATTCAAAGGCAATTTTGCAGAGAAGACACTCAGAAAGCTTATCTAGCCTCTAGGCAAAACACACCAGTAGCTCTAGAGGTGGTCTGTGTCTCGTAAAGAGAAAATATTCTACACACACCAGTAGAACATATATATCTGTACTACATAAACACATGTACAGAGTATTTTATATCAGTGCTACTATAATGGGATGTATGTATTTTGTGAACATAGAGAGTTGAAACGCAAAGGTGGCCATAAACTGACACAATAGAATTTTTTAAAAAACTTATTTTAGGCAGTACTGAGTGCAAAATACCACTAAGAAACTATCTTTAGTCACAGTACCACACACTTTATTAAATAAACAACATACTTTTTAAATTCAATTGACCCATCATATTCAAAAAGGTGCAGTCCACAGCTCTTTCTGGTATAAACAGCAGCTACAAGAGCTGAATATGCTGGAAGAGGTTGGGACAACTTATCCAGATCCTTAGCTATACTGACATTTAACGTGTTTGGACGAGACCTCTTTATCAGCAGACAGACAGGGGACAAGAGCTGATTAGTCTGCAGCTTCCACCTACAAAGCACTGCTTGTACTGGAAAATTCTTTAGGCACAAGAAAGAAAAATGTAAATTCAAATTACACTTCCACGCAGAGATCATCATCTGGTTATGCCATTTTTGACACTTTCAACTCCAAGAGGGCCTAAAGCATTTGTTGTTTGAACGCCTAAACTACTCCTGAAGGACAAACACAGAATTAAAAACTATGTGTCACAACTGTATGAAACAACCTTTCAAAACACTCCCTGGACCACAGATGTCAGAACTGGACACGGACAATATTACTGTGTCATACAGACAACATTATTGTCTTTCAGAAGCTGCAGATGCTCTACAGTAGAGGAGAATGACACTAATTGTTGCCTTTTATAACATTGCATAAGTGTAACAAATGCAAAATTCTATTTCATATCATTAAGCAGTGTTTCTTTGCTTTCAGATTGCCCTCACAGAGTAGCGTAGGCAATCCCTATGTGAGGCATTTCCGATAAGGCAAACACAATTATATTTCTTGAGACTTTAGTATTTCTTAAGTATTAACAATGAATCCTCCTTACTCTCTGCAGTACTGATAAAAACCAACAGTGCAGTAAACAAGACAAACAGCATCCCTGTGCTTAGGAGAAGGCAGATCACCTAGTGTTTCAGAACAGACTCTGAGGCTTTTTCATAGCAAGCAACAGGTTCCTCGCCCACTGCAGTCTCCTAATGCGAGGCCTGAGAGCTGCCCACAGCAGTGCTAAACCGAAAAAACCACAGGAATAACACAGGAATGCACAGCTGTGTTGAAACTGCACTTTCATGTCACTATTTTTATGTGTGTGCCTTGGGACAACAACACTGCAGCACACAAAGCACAAGTATATTCTCTGGATGAAAGGGTCCTGATAGAAAGAGCTTTGTGACTCTTGCAGGAAAGATGAAATCCTCTTCTGCCTAGCCACTGTGGTGCTGGTCCTGTAAAACCTGGTCCTGTAAAACCAGAAGTCACCTCTCCCTGAAGTTCTTCTATTGCATCTCAGAGAAAATTTTCACCTGTATTGCTTACCACATCTTTGTTAGTTAATGCCTTGGGGTCATCAATGTTGTTTCTCAGCAGGTTACAGGCAGAAAGCATCTTTTCACTTAGCTCGTACCTGAGGGAGACAGCAAAATACATGGCATGTTTCAATTTTTATCTTAGTATTTCAGTATAGAAACATTTGTTTTTCTGAAAGTTCTCTGGGAATTAAAGTTTCCAGGCAAGCCATCTGCTCCTACCATGCAGAAGCCACTCTGGCAGCTCTTCTCACAGACACTCCCTCCACACTGAATGGAGATGAGTGTGGGAAGAGCAACAGGAATAGAGAGTGGGAAACACATCACTTTTGTGCTCTAAGACTTGGCAACCCTTCTAGTGGGAGTTCTCACCTACTGCTGTATGACTGCAGAGCACACATTACATGCTATGTGCTTTGATTATTTGATTGACAAGGAGAAGTGCCAATACTTGTGATGGAAACAGAATTAAGCAGTGGGAAACAGCTCAAGAGGTGCCTCCCTGCCAGCTCCCATTCACTGGAACTAGCCTTTCTCATCCCACCCACTCTGGGAATTTACTCTCTTTCTCCAGCCCTCTTTAGTTTTTACACTTTTACTCCCTTGTCATTTCAAATTTCAAAACTCATGGTAGGCCAAAAATAAGGTCAATGCCTGTGTCACATGTCATACCAGGCTGTGGCCAACCATCTTTGCCAACAACCTGCACAGAGGATAATGGCAGTTTTTCCAGAAAATTCTCCCAAAAAGCAGAGCAGCTAACACACTTACGTGTGTAAGATGGGCATTTCAGCCCTCATGGACTACAAGCCAGCTGCTAGTGCTAACAGAGCAATGAAATTCTCCATCACTGCATGGACCATGGCCATGCATGGCCACGTGCCCTGACTCTTCCCCTCAAAGAGGCAGTCAGCTTGCAAAGAACATGCTCCTTAAGTACACGTGGCTATCTAAGCTGTTCTGCTGCTCTTCTTCCCAGTCACCCCTTGGTACTGTAAATACAAATTAGAGAGCTCTTTTGAGAGACTCCCCATCTTTTTATGCTACCTGTAAAACAACAGGCTATCCTACAGTACTGTATAAAGGAAGCTCAGGGCTCTTCAAAACACACAGCTCCACAGCCTCCAAGCTCTTAATTATTGATTTCTGCATCTCTTTTATTTAACAGCTTACAATGACAGATAACCTGATGCTAAGCTACATCTCAGTGAAACATGACATTAAATTTGTTTTACCTCTTTCACTGTTATTATTCTATCTACATAATTTTCCAAATTAGCACACTGGCAAACCCATTATCTAGAAGATATCTCTTCTATCTCTGTTTATACCTCCTTTTGCCATTTGCTAATGAAGAATCAGTAAAAACTCACCACACTACTGCTTTCCATATGCCAAAAAAGCACAGACTTGTCTGTTAGATCCTACCTTACACAGTCCATTACCAGCCATTTGAAAAGTTCCCTAAGACATGACATGAACACTGAACAAGTGTGTGATGGCAGCCTTGAAAGAGTATTACAGTATACAATCTCATATCATATGAAGCACATGATCTCAGGGTGGACAGGATCCTCAGTGCTGTACCCCTTCATCTTACTGTGCACTACCAGCCACGGCTGAGATGCTGTGGAAGGTGCAAATGCAAGATGCACTCCCAGCAGGCTGCTGACCTGGTGTGCATGGCTCAAGATCAGTTTGCTTAAAGACTGTTTTACAGACCAGGATGTTAACAAGGCATTGCCTGCTCCCAAGCGAGTGCCAATTGTGACCTGAGAGAGCCTCTGCTGGGGGAACCACCCAGGTCTTGCTGTTAATGAATCATTTAAAGTCCATGGGGTCAGCTGCTGGAAAGGATACCCTCTGACACCTTCTTCCTGCTCGCACACAGTCATTTTGCCATGAAACTGCCTCTGGCTACCCACTTCGGGAGGAGGGAAGTGGGCAGCAGTCGGCCAGCGATGGGGCTGATGCTTTCTCCACATACACAGCCCACACAGCTTGCCCCATGCCACAAGGCGCAGGTGACCTCCTCAGAGGCACACTCTTGAGAGGGTGGGCAGCCTACCTCTCTCTGATTTCCACCTCCTCGGCCTCACACTCTGGGAGGGGACTGTCCTTCTCGGTCCCCACAGCACAGACTTCCGCAGCTTGGGGCGTGGGCTGCTCCTCCTCTGTGTGCTGGTCACAGGGGTACTCGTGGCCCTCACACTCCTCCTCCGAATCTGAGGAGGAGCTCTCCTCGGAGCTGGAGTCATCGCTGGACGTGGTCTCATACCTAGACAACAGGCGGGGCAGAGGTGCTTGCTCAGTGCCATTCACCAGCGGTCAGTACCTGCTTGCACTGGCACAAGTGGAAAAATGTCCTGCAAAAGCTCTGTCCTCCTGTTTTCTACTCAGAGACCTCTTCTACTCACTGAACTCAGTGTTACTGGCAAATGACACCGTCATTTTTATGTACACAGTGTGTAATGAAAGAAGAACAACCTCTTTTAAATCTAAGTCTTAACATTTTGTCAGACCTTGCCTTATCCCCAGAATGAATTTACTTTGTTCAGAGGAAATTGTATTGTTGCCTTACTAGGCAGATATAAGCAGGGAAGCTAACAAACCTATGATAACATTCTCTCACTATATGTAATGATACTTTTAGCTAATACGTAGAAAATTAGGTGAGATACTTAGGCTATATAATGCACAAAGCATTTGTACTAAAGAAAAATTAATCTGAGGAAAGGGCTAGAAAAGCTATATAAAAACAATTTGATGAAACCATTTTAAAGGTCTTTGCAACATTCTGCAAGGGTAATATTTTAAAAGAAGACAATTTTCCATACTGTCTTCTGTATTTGTGTAGGAAGGTCTCTGTATTTATTTAACACAAAGCCAGAAAAATTAATTCTAGGGCAATGGCATCTCTTGCTGTATTATTTAACAGTGTAATGCTGTGCTTGTCAGCTGCCAAAGATATGTACAAGCTTCCCTTACTAAAGCATTGCCTGAGAAATATCCTCATGGCTGTCTGAGGTTGTTTCATTTTCCTGTGGTAAACGTGGCAGCAATCTAATGTACAGGTATTCGAGACTGATGCCATATCTGACTTGCGAGCACAAGAGGATTAAGAGGAGCTCAGCTGTTCAATTCTTCCTTCTGATCCTTACACTCAGCAGCTGCACCTCAGCCTGAAGGACAGGCCAAACCTGTGCATGTGCTCCTGAGTTCCTTCTCTTTTCCCAGTGTGAGAAGTGCTACAGTGACAGATGTTTTGGAGACAGGTCTCTTACCCGCCATTAATGCCAACAAACTGCAGGTTCTTCTTGGTGTTGCTTAAATCCTTCTTCCCGTCCCTTTTCTTCATGATAGATTTGAGTGTGCTCTCATTATTAGTACATACTGTTAGAAAGGGAGACAAAGCACACATATCAGTATAAATCTGTAGCCAGCTTTGAATGCAGCAGCATTATAGATGATTTTTCAAAACAATGCTCTATTTTTCATCAGCTCTCTGTTTAATTTACCATCTGAAGCTGGGTTTTCTAATGTTTATGTACATACAGTCATGGTTTGACATGCACATTGGAAATACACAAGAACAGCTTCAAAATCACCTCTGGAAACTAGTTCAGCCTAACTTTCCCATCTTCCAACATGCTGCTAATCTTCATGATGCTTTAGAAAACTTTAAGAAAACACATGGGCTTTTTGTTTTTCTTTGCTATTTGTGAAAAACTTTCAACTGAAATGGGTTATTCTGTTAACAAAATCTTAATTCTTAGTCTCAGAGAGCAGCAGCTCCTTGCCAAAATGAACGCATTAATACAGACAGCATGTTTAACAACACAAACAGCATATTTAACAAACTATTCAACAGGGTGGGTAGGTTCAATCAAGGATGGTCTTTTAGAATTCGTATTCATTAAAACAACTTTTAAACTAATCTCCATGCAAAAGACCAGTGAAACATGCATAAAAATTTAAGTATTAAAAAAAATAATTATTAACCCTTTATGTTTCAGTAGATTTTTCTTATGAAGACACTAAATGGCATTTCACTGATGCGCTACAATCCGCCATTTAAAACCTAACTGCAGACACACAGTGTCACACTGTGACTTCCCCCTTAGCTGCATCTTCTCCTGCTTTTGTGTTTTTGAGAGTATTGAAAACCTTCTTTAACTGTATTTCATAATCAGACTCCACCGGCATGATGAAAGGTGAATGTGAGCCATTTATTACCATAGAGACCTGAGGCAAGCTGATCGTCCGTCAGGTTAATTGGAGCGAGAGCTTTATCCTGAGAAGAAAAAGACTTCCTTCCCCGAGTAGCTTCCACCAGGGGAGTCCTCCTCTCCTCCTGAGTGGGCACAGTATCCTGCTCCAATTTCAGCGTTCGCAAATTTGAAGTTAAGTGTATGTTTGCAAGTTGGCCATGAGGGATGTACTCCAAAGTTGCACCTGCCGAAGAAGACAGTAGGCATCATGGAGAAGTCAAACGAAAATATTTCCACCAATACCGTGATCCATAGGAAAAAAAAAAAAACAACTGCAAAAAAAGAGCAATGCTTGTGTTTTAAAATACTCTTTTTTGAGGACCTAATAGGAAAAAGACTGTGATCATTTTCAGAAAATGCAAAAAAATGGCTGTGAGTTTTTCTTTTGATAAAGACATACAATACAAGGACAAGCTATAAAGATACTGTCTTTAAAATGCATGAAAGGAATGGTCCTTTCTTTTCCTTCCCTTTCACTATGAGCAGTGACCTCAGCTCCTGCCACCCTGGCTCAGGGTGGGCTCACTGAGCTGCTGCTCCTTGATGACATGCCTGAAGAGCACAGCACATTCACAGGCTCTGCAGGTTCTTTCTGCAAGAACAGTAACCTTTTTATCATACTTGTTTTTTAAGCAATGTCATTTTCCATGAAAGCAGAAATTTTCAGGAATTTTTCCTTTTTTTCCAGTACTCTAACTAATTCTGAAAGCTATGTGCTTTGCCAAGTTACTAAGACAACTGCAATGAACTCCCACACACTACATTTCCTTCTTTCTTTTTTTTTTTTTTTGGTCAGGATTGTACTGAGCTAGTAGCTGTATTTAAATCAAATACCAAATGTTTGGGTTCTACTTTTTTCCCTTGCTGATTTCCTGGCTTTCACTCACTTTTTCCCTTTGTGTATTTAAAAGGCAGTGCTAATTACGCACAGACTCTTACAGATTCCCCCGGAGTTACTCCAGCTGTGCTATTACAACTGCTCTACAAATCTGCACAAATGCTTTTGTTTGTGGAACACACTGAGTGTTCTTTTTTGATCACTTTTCCTAAGTGATCTTGTTAGCATTTAAGGAAAAAAAAAGCTGAAGTTTAACTTGCTTTAAACACTATCCCTTTTTTCTTTCACTCTTTTCTTGCTTCAGTGGTCTGTGCCTCCATATTATCTTTTGCCTTTGTATTTATCAAGAATTAAGGCCACTCACTCAGTGAGTGGCACTGCACAGGGTCCTAACACACTGTAGTAGGGTAAATTCCAAACATTAATTTTTAGATGCACAGCTACATCTCTGTCTAGCAAGCTGTTCTTGTTAGACTGCCTTTCCCCCTTGTTACTTCACCTCAGTAAATTTTTCCTACAACAGGATGTAACGAAGCTGATCTTTCCAAACACTGTCACTTCCCAGCAGCTTCCTCCTTTTTGCTCCCATTCCCACCCAAGTCTCTGAGTTCCCAACCACGTCTCACCCTGCATGCATTGCCCAAAGCACCTTCTCCAGCAGAGAGACTTATTGCCCAGCTCCACCACTGCTTATTGCTTCTCCAACATACAGGGGAAGCTGTCTGCAGGGAAAAGCACGCAGCAGGGTATCAACGGTCATGTCATTACAAGCACAGCAAAAAAAGCTTTTTTTAAAGAGTGAAATGTCTATGTGTGTCGGTGTGTAAGAAGGCTGCACCCCCGCAGGGCCCCCTGGGTAGGAGCAACCCTTCTGGAGAGACATGTCTGAGCACTTGGACACCCATGAAAAGCAAGAGGGAAGTCTTGCCCTTGCTCCTCCACCACTCCCCACTTTGCAGCACTAACTGACTTTGGTCTGGTCTCTCCTCAACAGCAAACATCATCCCTCATCCAACAGCTGAGGAGAAGAGGGCTGCCAAGGTGATGCAGCACCAAGCCAAAACCAATGATTTTTAAACTCCCTTAGCTGAAAAACAAGGGAACTGTCTCTTTGCTTGCTTGGAGCTGTGACAGGTACAATTAAAGACTATCAAACACAGTAACCACTTCCAGCTGCAGCCGGTGGTGGCTGCCTGGGCTGGTTTTACCAGGTCACCCCTTCAGACTGGCCTCTGAGGACATGGGAAAGAGTGGAGGAAACCTGCTCTGAAGCATCAGGGATATGCAAAGATTCCAAAGATGCCCAGGTTTGCTTTCAGCAGAACTATCTGCATCCTCTGCCAGACATCACAGTTCTCCTGCAAAAGCAGCTGTGACAACCATGGTGTGTCTGGAGGCACAGGCGGGCTTGTGCATGCCAGAGCTGAGGGCAGGACTCCGGCAGAGCAAAGTGGGGCTCCAGCCTGAGGTGAACCAACAGCAGCACCTGGTGGACCCTTGTCATCCCCCCAGAGCCTGAGCCTGAATTTCCCCAGGTGTCTCCCTCCTGTCCTGGGACAGGCAGGGGAGGGAGCTGTAGGGTAGGACAGAGAGAAAGGAGGACAGTGGCAGACTTCTCTCCCCTGACTCACAGCCTCTCCTGAACCTGTCACCAGTGCAACACGATTTCAGTAGGTTCCCTCTTCTGGTACATGCATCATTGGCTGAGAAGCACCACGCTGAATTCAGGATCTAGGGCATGATGTCCATGCCTTCCAATAAAGAAGAAAAAGGTTCTGCTCAGCTGGCCCCTGGCACCTGACCAAAGAGGATGGCATCAAGACTTGAAGGCAAGGAGACAATAAATGTGCATTAGGCAAACCGGTCAGTGCACTCACTCTCCCTGCAAAGCTCTTAGATGTCTACACTTATTGCATGCACAGTACCCAGTGATGAGGGAAAGAGACCTTTGGCTCCAACTCAGTATTATGCTGCAAGCTGTTAATTACAATTTAGTATCAGCTCCCAGGCCTTCCCCTTTTCAAGACAGCCAACATAAAGACACTTGGAGAGGACTGAGTCAAATCACTGAGAAAAACAGACAAAGGAAGGAGCTGTGCCACCCAACATTACGGTCCATGATTTAATAGATTAATCTACTGCTGTGCAAGTCGAAAAGCCAAATGAGCTGAGTTCCTTCTTCCTTCAACAGAACTGCAGGGCCACTCTTGGGGCTGGAGGTAGCGTACTCCTCTCCAGTGTGGAAATGAAACCCTGGCTGAAGATCACCACTGGTCTACATAGATCTTAAAACAGACTCTTCCTCTCACTTCACAGAGATCTCAAGTATGCTTGAGCAGAATCCTTCTCCAGGTCATGGTGCACAGCACTGACAGCAAATCCGCCAACAGGTCAATACTTAGTCAGGCGCTGCCTCCAGACAGAGACCCCCGGGCAGACTTGCCCTGATGATATTCCTTAGCTTACTGTTCCAAGCAAATACTGCAAACTTGACATAAGTTTCTAAGTATTGACATAGAACAGCAAACTACAGCAGGGAGCTGTCAAGAACTTCTAATGTATTTTGCAACATGGTAGGGGATTTTGGAAAAGTTCAGGAGTAATTTAGAGGCAAAAGTACAACAGAATAAAACAAAAAAACTTGCTGACTTCAACTGTACATAAACACTTATGCAGAAAGCTGCTCTCATCAGTTTCAGAGGGAAGCAAGTGATTGAAGCATCTTCAGTGGTTTAGTTCCAGGGGTTTGAAGGAATGAGAGCACCTATTTTTAATTTTTTAGAAGGAATCTCTTCTCATAAATCTCTTGTGCTTCTTTTGAAAATCTCACAAATTCAAACCAGGGTGACAGCAAAACTGCTACAGAGAAGCAGCAGATTACCCATGCCATTTCTGGCACCTATAATATCTGTCTACTGTTATTAAGATGTGATTTTCCTTCCTAACTGTAGACCTTCCCTCACATTTATGACAGCACAAGTAGTCATGCTGTTAGGTGGTTCAGGGAACTCAACAGATTCTTTTGAATTTGTGATAAACTCCTGGTAACGAAAGTCTGGCCTTCACCTGCTTTTGAAAATTTCCATTTAGTTTGATGGAAGCAAACCTAAGTATTATTATAAAAACGATTTAGCTTGACAATACTTTTATCCCACTGGAAATCAAGAGAAGTGCAAACAAGGCTGGGAGATTAAATAGCATCAGGATGAGAACCCACCTCTCCAGCTAGAACATCACAGGCTTCTAGCTTAAAAAAGCACATGAGCTTACTATGTGGTAGCTGCAGAAAGATTTTATTTTTAACCTTTTGGTCACTGCAAGCATATATTTGCACAATATGTTTATAATGGTCAGTGATACAAGCTATACATTCTCTGCTAAAGACAGTGCACAAATACTGTCTGGAGCATATATAGCAAGGAAATACTTCTCTTTCACACTGCATGGTTTCTTCACAGTAGCAATAAGCTCATTACAAAATTATTTTAACTGAAGTACTCAAAGTCTTCTCCAGAGTTTTTAAATCTTCATGCCTAAAAAGTTTTTTTTTAATATAGATTGTTTTAATCGACTTTCAATTTGGTCTACTTATCAGAACTGTTGAAGAAAAAGACCCATTCTACTAAGGTAAAAAGGCAGTGATGAGCAAACATGTTATGTTTAAACATTTACAAAGATTGATAGTAACCCATCCAACTGATGAATGCAGTGCCCTCAGACGGCCAGAGTGTAGTTTCATTTTAAAAGGTACTTTGGAGCCATTCCAGGTTAAAAGTCAATGAATTTAAAATTTCAAAACAAAAAATTGCCACACCTGAGCTTTTCATACAATAAACCAACAGAAGGCAGATTCTCTTGGGGCCCAGGCATAGGTAGATGTTGAACTACCGTTCAGCTCCAGGGAAAACACTCCTTCTAATTGGATGAAGGCTCTAGTAAAAGGACTGCAACAACAATCTCGTTTTCACTCTCACTTTAACCATTTTCTTTGTGCTGAGAAGCTGCTTTCCATCCCCAAATTAGACTGTGAATTCAGTTTATTGAAACTGGAAGTTAAAACCAATTCCTTTCATTAAACTTGACTGACCACAAAAGATGACAAATCTTTGAAGCAGCTAATCATCTTATTTATGAAATGCTCTCTTTTCCAAGACAAATGTGCGTGAAGCTTGGTGAAAGCCATCCTTCATCTCCCCGAGGAGTGGTGGATCAAAGTATCTCATGATGCTGGGCACAGTAGGAAGGTCAGCTCGGAGTACTTTCTTTCTCATTCATGAGGATTTGATTTTATCAGCTGATGCTTTATTGTTGCTGAAATATGACAGCACTTCCTTGGAAGAACAGGAATCTCTTGCCATTAAATATTCATAGCTGTGCCTGTTACCATGGGAGCTGAACTCCAAACAGAGCTCCATGCCTGAACATTATATTCCTGTGCCACACCACAGAGAGAGAACTGGGGTTATATCTAATAGACAGCCTAGCAGGCTGCAGCTTCCCACTCTCTAAGCAGCAATAAATTTGAAGGGAAAAATAATCTATACTGTGGCAAATTATGCCCTTTGCTAACTGAAGCAGAAGCCAGGAGATAGAGCAGCTTTTAGATTCAAATACTCCATGTAGTGCTACTGCAGAACCTACTAATAATAGCAACAGTAATATGCTTGTGTTAGCATATGAGCAGGGAAGGTACATCAAACCTCTTTGAAGAGGTTTATGGAATTTAATTCAAATAATTTCTTTATAGGACAGTTACAGACCAGATCTCTGTTTTTCTTCTAATATAACCATACGGATAGTTAAAACAGAAAAAAACCCTGCTAAACACCCTAGCTCCTAATATAGAGGTTGGCACCATTTCTGAATGGCATTCCCATTTGAGCTTTCCATGTTGTCACAACTAGCAGAAAGCACCTGCCACATGAAACATGCAGAGAAGGCACTGTATTCTCTGAGACACCAGCCAGACACATGTAAATAAACAGCATCCATGTGGCACATCGGTGGGACCACCTGCATGGCTGTTTTCCATCATGCACTACCTTCCAGGGAATATGGAAAATGCTTCACATATGTCAGTCACCTTCCCAGCAGACTGGTGGATGGATCCTATTTGTTACACAAGCAAGAATATCTTTACAGAAACTTAACCTGGTGATTAAGGCACACAGCTGTTGGAGCTGAGGGCTTCCTTCACTTGCCTAGACATAGGCACAACCACTGTGATTTGTAGCAACCCACAGCTTTACAGGATCACCATCATACCTGTGCCACATCAGCACAGGCTTCTGAGCCTCAAGCAAGCCCGGAGTCTTCAACTGCAATAGCATGGTCCATGCTGCCAGGAGAGAAGTTACTAACCCATCAAACTACACAGCCTTTGAGAGAAAGGGCTGTCAAACACAAGAGCTGTAAAGAAAACCAGCTTTCTCCAATTTCCTGCATTACAACTGACAACACAGAAAAAGATGACCATGTTCACGCTACCTCATTAATCCTACACACCAATTTTGGAGAACCAGGAGCTTCTCACATCACCATCATTCTTCTGTTCTTTCCATTGTCTCTCAGCCTGCTTCCCCAGCTCTGGTTAAAACTTAAAAGTTGAAAACCTTGGAAGATTTTCCACCAGATGGCACATCAAGATTTCCTTACCCTCGAGACTTTCTGACACCACATGCTTCCCACTTTCTTTCACTCCCTGAAGTTTTAACTAAAGAAGCTGCCTCCTTTCTCATGATGACTAACTAGTGTAATGCTTCCGCTGGGATGCTCAGTGAGGATTGTTCCAAAAAGCGACTATAAAACTGATACCTTAAGATCACTGAGGCAAAACAGCAATGCTTTTTCAGGTCAAGTATGCTCAGGTAATTTTTCAGGGCAATGGCAGATCAGTTGTTTTTAAATACCATTCTTGAAAACTCCCTGCCAGTGAAAGACATCCACCTGCAAGACTCGTAAAAAGTCCATGTAATTAGAACCCATACAAGTGACATTAGGCTTCTGGCTGGTATCCTGCAAAACGTATCATATGAGCATTCAAATATAACATCCTGAAACTTCTTTAAAGATCTAGTGCAACAAACAGAGGATATGAATGCACTCGCCTCCCTTTAGGCTTCCTATACGCTGTCTGGTCTAAGAATATGGATCAGTTAGCATCTAGGTTTGTGACCCACATCCATATGGATAAGCTGGACACACAGGCTGCCAAGGCCAGCTAACATGACTTTGCAGAGTGGAAATGTGCTCGTCTGGCCAGCGGGTTTGAACTCCCTAAGGTCACTAGGGCTTCTGAAAGACAGTACATATGCAAATAGGAGTTGCCAAGTTACAGAAGGGAAGGTGATTATTTTGCAACAAGCAAAACACCAATTGCTAATAGACTTGGTTCAGAGATCATCTCAGAGGTCTAAGGTGTATGGACATGAGAACTGCCAGCCTGTGTCTTACTCAGCAGGCTCCAGCTTTCCTGCCTGTGTCTCCATCACCTGCCACAAGCTGTGTCAGGGAGGGTGAGATGGCAGAGGCCCCCACACCACACCCTGTCTCCCCAGCAGTAACAGGGAGAAAAATCTGTAAAGCAGAGAACTTGACTGTTCTTGCTACCTCAGAAGCAGCACAGACCACTGATCCATTAGAGTGGCAAACTGGTACCCAAATCACATGCCTCAAAGCTAGCTCAGGTATTTTTGCCATAAAAGAAACTGGCCTCTAAGAGATGCTTCCTAAGGATACTCTTTGAATAAAGCATTAAAGATGATGCTACTGATGCTAATTGTAAACTGACACTTCTGCCTCTATTTCCAGCCTGTTTTCCTAAGAAAATGAGGCTTGTGTGGTCACACTTCTCTCAATAACTTAAACTCGATTGCTTATTTGAGCTGAACTGGAATAGAGACTCACTGTTCTGAATGCTTTTTGTGTTCATACAAGCTTTACAGAAATCAGTCTGAGATGCCAGGCCTGGAGAAAGCGGCACTGACTGAGTTCACACACACAACACCTGAAAAGCTACATCCAGGAGATCTAAATGTGAGGAAGAAGACTTATTAAGAGCTCACAAGCTATCATGAGATACTGATGCATGGAAAAAGAAAGGCTTTATTAGTTCCAGTGATTACAGAATTATTCAAGTTAGTGCTTCATTCAGCAAAAAATCCTTCTACAGAAATATGTAACACATGATCTGTAAAACCACAGGAACGGGCAGCAGGACCAGCAGATAAATGTATTAAAGGCAATATTTTCAAAATTAATAGAAAGAGATGGGGTAACATTTCAGGCTTAAGACCTCTTTTCCACTCCAGTTCTCCATGGGTCTAAACTGTTATAGCCCATAGCTTGATTTAGGTATGCAGTCCAAGCATCCCTCACCAGGGACTAAAAATAAAGAAATTTTACACTCATCATCCACAGCTAAAGATAATGGCATTACAAGTTAAAATAAAATTATTCCAGAATAATTTTATCAGGAATGTGAAATCTGAATCCAAGTATGAACATTTTTAGTAAATATGGTCTGTTGCTCCACCTGTGTCTAAATACTTCCAAGCCTCTTGACTACACATTTGATACGGTGCAGTAAAAGCTGAGACAGGAATTAAGGATTTACAGCTAGTGATAACTCTGGTTCACTGTTTTTACAGACACTTTTGATGTCTTCTACATACCCTTATTATTATTATTCTACCGCTACCTGTAAGAAGACCGGACTATAAAGTGCATACCAGAAAGATAATAATATTGCTTATATAGTATCATATTGTATGTATGCAGACAGAATATCACATATTTTCCGTACTGCTACATAAACGTTGCTTATTCCTTCACTAAGGGAACCTAAACCTTTTACCTCAGCTCATTAAATGGATGATTCTATTTAGCACATCAACACTGAAAAGAATCAGATTTACCAAGCTGCATTTTAACAAAAAATAGGTAAATTTTAAGCTGCAAGAGCTTTATATAGCTATTCGTATTAGCCAATAACATTATGCTGACATTAAATAGTACATACTCAGGGTTTTTTTCCCGATTCAGCATCTACAATACAGATGCATTTGCACCAGTTTTTCTCATCTCCTTAATCACTTGTTTCAGTCACTGTACGGCAGGAGCAAGAAGAAAGTATCTAACAGTCACTGCCAGGCATTATTACATATTGGTTTCCAGGAAGCCACCATTCATAAATTTAATACTAACATGGTTGGATTCACCAATAAGAGATTAGAAAAAAAATGGCTAAAGTTTTAAACTAGACTATCAGACACATAAAAAAAAAAATTTAAAAAGTAATCAACTCTACCCCAGGGAATAAAGAAATCCCTCAAACTAACTGTCTATATTTTTAAATTAATAAATAAAGGGCAAGGAGTATTTAAATCACAATTCTTGCCTTTCCTGAGTGTCACCAAAACCTCCAGCAGTAATTATTATGTCTTTCAAACATGAGGTTGTAATTAGGGATTACGACAAACAGTTACTGGAACAGAGAAAGCCCAAGATGTGGTTTCTGCGAAGCGCTCTGGAGTTGCCTATTATAAAGCAATCAGCCCTGCTGGAATGGGGAAAGCACCCCACAGCTCTCTGTCTGAGCAGCACAAGGAACAAAGGCAATGGAAGAAACTACAAAATCCAGGGAAAGGTCTGTGGAAACAACTCAGTTAGATACAGACACTGTATGTGACTTTCAGCTCTGTCAAATCTGACACTGCTGTTTTTAAAAACATGCATGCCCACTTTAAAATTCCAAACCCATGGGCATTAACCTCAAATACTTCTAAAGTTATAAAATGAAGTCAGCACGTTGCACAGTACTTATAAGCTTCACAATTTTAGACACCTCTCTTGCACGGTCAGGGCCATGGCGCCATCATCATCAGGACCTTCAGAGCCTGCCAGACTGGAAGAGATAAAACTGCCTCTGGTTTTTCACCTACCAGTGATGGGCTGGACAGAATACCCAGTGGGCACATTCAACAACAATGCTATGCTCTGTGCTTCCTTGGGGAGGGCTACACAGTGGCTTCCAGACTAAGTCAGAGCCTAGTAGGCAACTGATCTGCAGCCCTGGCAAAGAGCCGACCAATGCACCAGACATGTGCCCCGACACTGGGCTTACCTGATGGGGTACTTCTCTCCATGCACTGCTTCTGAAGGTCCAAGCTCTGCAGCTCCTCTGTACTGGCATATTTCATGACAGAGTTGATAGAGGTGAGTGTGCTGATGAGCTGTGAATTGAGAGATCCAATCTGGGAGTGGGGCTCCCCAAAGGCTTCTGCCAATTCACTGTAATTTTCAGCAAGCAGCGTCTGCTGTTCCTGCAGCAGCTTCTGCACACGTTCGATGTAATGATCCAAGCCCGTCCTCAGCTCAGGTGGAGGCAGAGGACTCTCCAACTGACCACTGACTGGGTCGCACACAGACTCTCCCCCAACACCTATGCTCCTGGTACCAGTCTGGACAACCGGCAGTGGAGGAGGTCCACAGGCAATGCTCCTCATTTTCAGACCAACCAGGTAGTTCTCATAAACACTTATCTGTCCAATGCCACAGTCTTTGGTTTTTATTGCAGAAGGCTTTTCAAAGCCAGGGTGGCTAGAGAGCATGGTGCCCACTCCAACCGAACGCATCTTAGCAGATGCGTTTATGTCCTTCACCCGGCCATCCCCTACTGCCACGCTCCGCAACTCCACACCGTCCGTGCTGGTCTGCTTATCACAGCTGCTCACAGTGGTGTTAGTCCCACAGTCTGCCAGGCAGGCCACCTCTGTGCTGGTGCACTGGCTCACCATGTCCAAAGCAGTGCTGGTTTGCTGGCTAGCTGTGGAAGGCACGGCCATCACCATCGCCTCTGCCCTGGGTACACGGTCTGTGGCTGTTTCACGGGACACGTGTTCCTTGGGCGCACAAACCACCACGTTCACCGAGCAGTCCCCGCAGCCCACAGAGCTCACTGCTGCAACTGCCTGTGCCATCCGGCAAGGGCTCAGCACCTCTGCCGGCTCCTCTGTGTTGACACCTGTCTCACAGATGCTTGTCTCTGTGCCCACAGACTTATCGTGCAGCTCCATGGATCTCCCTGTACCCTGATCTTGCACCTCTGCCCTCTCCCTCACCAGCCATCGGCTCATCAGGAGCTCAGGCCCCGCAGCCGTGCTCCGCATGGCAGGTCTGCAGGAGGTGCCGATGCTGCTCGTCTGCAGATGGTTTCCCACTGACGAATCAGCAACCTCCACGTGGTCTCCCACCATTTGGTCTCTCGTTTGTACGACAGCCTCCACCATCCTACTGACAACATTGGGCTGAGCCATCATGGCCTTATCCACCTTTTTCCTAGACCCAGCTGCCTGCAACTCCTGTTTTAATTTGGTCATTTCCCTGTCATGCGTGGTTTCCTTTAACTGAACCTCTAGTCTGTAAATCTTCTCCTTAAGGGCTTCAATGGTCTGCTGCTGAAGCTCTATCTCTTTTTCAACCTCTGTAGACAATCCAAGCATGGCCTCTGTCACCCCAACTCCGCACTCCCTCATTTCTTTCTCTGTTCCCACAGCTACTTCTTTGTGTTGCCTTGATCTGTTGTATATAATGACATTGTTCATGTTCTCATCAGCACCCACAGCAACAGATCGGACTTCTTTTGTAAGGCTTTCTCTGTTCACCTGAAGGTTTGCTGGACTTTCGTAGCTGCTATCTTGGATTTTTTTCTCCAGGGCTTGCATCTCAGCAGTCAGCTGTCTGAACTCTTCTATCCTCTGAGAGCTCTGCTCCACACTCTCCATCTCTTCCTCACAATCTATATACAGTTCTCCACCTCTTCTCACCTGAGACATGTGTTCCCACTGCTCTGCATTTCCTGCACTGTAGGATCGCTTTCTGAAACCGTATGTGTCATTTTGAGTGGCTTTCCTGTGGTTTTTGAGTTCAGCCATCATGTGCCTCTTCTCCTCCTGCAACACTGAAATTTTGACCTGCAGCACAGGAATAGTTTTGACTTGCTCCTCGAGCTCCTTGAGACGCTTGAGGGCAACTGCCATTTGCTCCCTGATGTGCTGCAGATGCACTGGGCTCACATTGGTGACCGGTGTGGATATTCCCGAACTCATGGGGCTGTGACGAATGGAACTGCTCAGTGAGGAGCTGAAACACGCACCATAGTCGCCGTTCCCCTGATACCCATTCTGCAGGTGCTGAGACACGTGACTGTACCCACTGGATCCCACGAAAGAGGGGAGGGAGCTTGTGGAGCCCATGCCTCCAAAGCTGGAAAGCCGAGGCCTGCGGACATCTCCAGGCGTGACCTGCATCATCTTCTCGTGCTCCAGTCGCCTCCGTGTTTCCATTAGGGTTTTTGTTACAAGGAGGTTGTGCCGAAGACGCTGGGGGGAGGGAGGAGGAAGCGGTTTATTCTCTGGGACAGTTAAGTAGGTAGAAGATACTTCAAAGGAGACTGAGGGTTTTGCAGGGACGGACAAGGTTATTTGACTCCTCGCTGCCAAAGACTGCTTGTTCTCATCACTGTTCAACGAAGAGAGAGACTCTGTGGAGGTCCAGCCACTGCACTGGCCACCAGAGTTCTTGGTACACACCGAGGCTAGTACAGCTTTCCTCCTCTTTCGTATATTTAGTTTCTTAATGGTATTCCCCTTTTGTATATCATCCACGTACTTCAGAAAATCCAAGTCTAGCTGGTAACCGTAAGGTGTTTCCACAAAATAGGGGTCTTTCCGTTCTTTTTCATCTTCTCCATTTATAGTAACTTCCTCTTTTTCTGGAAAAGACGAAACAAAATCAGCATTCAGTAAACTACGCACTCACATACAAGCATAGAAAGACGGGTGCTCACGGCACGCCAGAGGCAGAAACTGCTGCTGCAGCTCAGTGAACAGACCGACTTTCCGCTGACTGACCCTTAACGCTAAATCCCGATTAACTTTTTAAAAGTTAATCAGTGGGTTTTCAAATGCTGTGAAGTGCATACCCACATAAATGTGAACACATGCATACACACAGATAGTGTCTGTTAATGAAGGGGCAGAGCCAGTGGCTCAAAGTTGTCCTTGCTCAAATCCTTCCAGTCTTCCCATGCCTCACCAAGCTTTCACACATGCTATGTTATCATGTAGAGACCATAGGATTACAATGTACCACACGAATCATCTGGAGACCAACTTCTCTAGAGGGTGCATTCAAGCAGGCAGTGGGAACTCTGACCCTGCTCCTTATGCAACTGATGCCATTAGACTTTATACAGCTCCGCAGCGCTGTTTTATGGCTCTGGGCAAACACCAGTTTGCTCTCACCTCAGCTCATATTACTTCCACCAGCACCTCTGCCTCTTTCATTTTAAACTCCGTAAAGCCCCCACCATCACGATAGGCAGCAAGACTCCCTTCCAGCAGGGTCCCGAATCCCACTGGACAAGTGTCATACAAGAGGTGCACCCGCCTGCCCTCCAGACGCAGGACTCACCTGTTCCCGAAGCAATCTAAATAAAACTTCAATACATCTGCTGGGTTTTCTCAGGCTGCGTATTTACGTGCAACACTGCCATAAAACCTTCTCCTCCTGGCCTCATACTTGGCAGGAGGAAAAATACAAATAAAGAAAAAAAAAAAAAACTAAAACGGAAAAACAACTATTGCAAGTTATGCGCTGGAGGAATAATAAAAGCTGGCTTTCCGGTTACCTGACTTAGCCACATGTCTCTGCCCCCACACTGCAAATTTTCCAGCCACGTATGGCTGTCCCAGCTTCATGTGTCACACGCCGGAGCCCTGCCTCCCTCCGACTTGCCCCTGGTTCACCCCATAAGGAAGCACCGTCCGCCCCCGCGCTCCGCCCGCCGCGCTGTCCCCTCCGCGGGCTGCTACCGTGCCTGGCCGCGGAGTCAGCGCTCCCTGTCGCGTCTCAAGGGAGAGGTTTGGCAGCCGCGTCTTCTTAAAGGAATATAAGCCTCAGGGAAGGAGGAGGTAGGGGGCAGAGAGGAGAAAAAAGCACCGAAGCTCTCGACTTACTGCAACTACAGGAAGTGACTTAATGTTGTACTAAAAAGGTTTTCGGCGGGAGGGGGGAAGCTCCTGTTTTTCCAGTCTCCTTGGCATACTTAAGAAAAGCTTTGCCTGCAGACAGTGTAACTGCTTTCATGGCGATCTGTCATGCTTTTGGCTACCACAGGACATCCCGAGCTGTAAATGGGAGGAGGACGCTGCTCAGAAGAACGTACCATCCCTGGTTCGGGAAAAGAATAGGATGGAGGCACAGACACAGGCACGTATATGTGAGAGCCACAGCAGTGGGGCCGGCCGGGCCGCCTTAGTACCTCGGTTCTGCAGTGTACACAGACGGTTCGACAGACATAAACAAGCCCTCCAGACCACATGTTTCTGCTGAAAGACCAGAGTGTGAGTATGGCGTGGTATTTACTTACAGATACACCCAAAATAGCCATCTAAATACCACTGGAACCAAAAATACAAGCATACAAAAACACTTCAGACACATAAGGACACACAGCTCAGTTCTGTCCAGTAGGACTGCCTCAATGTCAGGCAGGGGAAAAATCTCCAGGACTCCCACTGCTAAGGAGGGAATGAGAGCATATTCTCTAAATTACTCCTCTTCCTCCCTGAAGTCAGTACTCTGTTCCCAGATTCTCACACTAGCTCCATTCCCTGCAGACAAACTCTCCTTTCCACACCCTACAGCTCCACACCCTAGCCTGGTCCTGCCTGCACCCATTGTCTCTCCCCACTCTCTTCTTGTCCCTCATTCCCTGTACTGTTCTGGGTT
>VZTF01007760.1:425761-438629 GCA_013397755.1 Cnemophilus loriae
AATACATCTGCTGGGTTTTCTCAGGCTGCGTATTTACGTGCAACACTGCCATAAAACCTTCTCCTCCTGGCCTCATACTTGGCAGGAGGAAAAATACAAATAAAGAAAAAAAAAAAAAACTAAAACGGAAAAACAACTATTGCAAGTTATGCGCTGGGGGAATAATAAAACCTGGCTTTCCGGTTACCTGACTTAGCCACATGTCTCTGCCCCCACACTGNCGTCTCAAGGGAGAGGTTTGGGAGCCGCGTCTTCTTAAAGGAATATAAGCCTCAGGGAAGGAGGAGGTAGGGGGCAGAGAGGAGAAAAAAGCACCGAAGCTCTCGACTTACTGCAACTACAGGAAGTGACTTAATGTTGTACTAAAAAGGTTTTCGGCGGGAGGGGGGAAGCTCCTGTTTTTCCAGTCTCCTTGGCATACTTAAGAAAAGCTTTGCCTGCAGACAGTGTAACTGCTTTCATGGCGATCTGTCATGCTTTTGGCTACCACAGGACATCCCGAGCTGTAAATGGGAGGAGGACGCTGCTCAGAAGAACGTACCATCCCTGGTTCGGGAAAAGAATAGGATGGAGGCACAGACACAGGCACGTATATGTGAGAGCCACAGCAGTGGGGCCGGCCGGGCCGCCTTAGTACCTCGGTTCTGCAGTGTACACAGACGGTTCGACAGACATAAACAAGCCCTCCAGACCACATGTTTCTGCTGAAAGACCAGAGTGTGAGTATGGCGTGGTATTTACTTACAGATACACCCAAAATAGCCATCTAAATACCACTGGAACCAAAAATACAAGCATACAAAAACACTTCAGACACATAAGGACACACAGCTCAGTTCTGTCCAGTAGGACTGCCTCAATGTCAGGCAGGGGAAAAATCTCCAGGACTCCCACTGCTAAGGAGGGAATGAGAGCATATTCTCTAAATTACTCCTCTTCCTCCCTGAAGTCAGTACTCTGTTCCCAGATTCTCACACTAGCTCCATTCCCTGCAGACAAACTCTCCTTTCCACACCCTACAGCTCCACACCCTAGCCTGGTCCTGCCTGCACCCATTGTCTCTCCCCACTCTCTTCTTGTCCCTCATTCCCTGTACTGTTCTGGGTTCTTTTTGCCTTCTTCTCATACTTTGGTTTTCTCAACCGTTTTCTCTACTTACATCCATTTACTTGCACCACCAATTAGAGACCAAAAACTGGTTATACACTTACCCCTCCTCCCACGTTTGGTTCTAGTCACTTTACCCAGCCCATGTAAATTCAAGCTCCATCGATTTTACCTGTTGTCCCATTTTTCCCAGTTCCTTTCCTTTGCTTGTCTTGGTCCTTGTCTTCCTACCCAGTGACATCTCTGATTTTCCCATCACTACACAGTGAAGTCAAACAGTTTCTCTAAACTGTCCTTGGGCACAATGCATAAGTGTTGGATGGGGGAGGGAAGAGCAGACTCTTCCTCTTTGGAGGGCCTAGGACTTGAGAATTAATGCACCTTTGGAAAAATATTCATAAAACCTCTAAAAAGACATGCAAATCTCAAGTTCAGTCATGGGAGTCAAAGTGGGATCTCTTACGCATTTTCTTCTTCATGGAATTAAGATTGCTCAACAGAAGCCTATAAAAAATAAATAGTAATAAAGAAACAACCACACTGACACTGAATCCCTCACTGAACTTCTCTACAACTCGTGCAAACAGCTCAGTGTCTTCACAGTGGAATCTCTGTGGTCCTCAGCTTAAGCTGCCGGCATGCAGTTTGTATCTGGCACAGCACAAGACGGTGCGTGGAGCTGACTGCCTACTGCTTCTCCTTAAAACAACAGTGAGCATTCCACCAACAGAATCCCAGTATTGTCAGCTGACCCCTGGAGACGATTCTTGATACGTTAAGACAAACGAGGATCAGGCATGCAATCCACTACCACCAACACAACACTGATGCAGCATGCAGGAGCTGTGCCAAGCCTTTGTGCATTTTGTTGTCTCAGAAAAAGGGCCAAATTGGGCGTGCCTGTTCAACATGAAACAAAACAAAATGGATGGCTGTTTTGAAGCAATAAAAATAGTTTTGTTGGTTCCAAAAGGGAAAAAAAAATCTAATAAAAATGAAATTAATAAACACCTGGTAAGGGTGCAGCCCTGCTTTTCAGCCCTTAGGTCGTGGATGAACCATGGATACACTTACTTCCTAGCTTTGGTGGGTGAGTACTGAGTGCTACACCAGCAGGTACCCCAGATTAACCTCAGAGGAAGCAGTGTCCCTTCATGCCCAAAGACCTCAAGTGAGGAAAAGATGCCGATGCCCGCACACATAGAAGTATTGCAGCAAATACCACACACTACAGACACTCTTATTAAGCTCCTTGTCTCATCCTTGGCCAGTTGATCATCGACACTGCTAAAGTTAGAACTATTCCCTAGCCTCTGTATTATATCAGGCAAATATTGATCATATGTGCAGATGCACAAACACATACACTTTTGTCTGTACAAATGCTGCACACACTCTTGTTTTCATGGAAAAGGAAGGTTGGAAAAGACCTTTAAGATCATCAAGTCCAAATGGAATGAGACCCAAACACATCATGTTTTAAAGCCAATACCAGTGAAGTAGAACACTCTATGAAGCATAGAGACCTCATTGTGGTACTGTCGTTATTAATGCATTTCTCCAGAAGTACACAAAGACTTCATTTCCCTCTCCCTGCTACAGGATAACCATGGGCAGGACACAAGTAGCATTTAAAAAATGTACTCCTCAATTCTCACTTTCTGTACTGCTGGGACTGGCTCTGTCCAAACATTCCAGTCTTGCCAACTTCTATTAAATTATATCCCATCCAATGCACTACACAAGAACATCAGTATATTAAAATATTGAGTCAGCTCTACGTGAGTCCACACTAATCATGGCAGCTTCCAGACCAGGAGAACTGGAAAAATAATAGAATGTTTAGTTTCTGTGCTACAAGACTTCTCAGGAAGACAAAAGCAAGGGAAATATGGGCACACATTGAGTTTTGGTTCTGCAAGCTGAAAGAACTTTATTGTAGAGCTGCCTTGGAGGGTCCAAGAAGAGCAAAGAGAAGCAACTGAAGATGTATTTGCAACACTGAAAGTCTGAGGTGCCTTGAAAAATACAGACATCACATGTTAAGCCTGCTCTCCCCATCTGGTTATGATATCTGATCTAAAGCATTTTTATCATGGATCTGACTGCTACTAGAGTAGTCTTTTTCATTGAAATATTGTTATGAAAAACAGCCTCCTTCCAGAGTTATGGCATAACACAATTCATAAAGAATGCTGCAAAGGAAAAAACACAGAGGCAACAGTTGGCATAAATGGAGTCAAATCAGTATTTTTATATGCTCAACTTCAATTTGAAAGGTTATCTGGGGCAGGAAAAGGAATTTAAAAAAAAAAGAGTTCTGAGTTTTTGATTCCTTACTACAACAGAGAATAAACTGGTGAATTTTCCCCTTTTCCACTCACCTCCAAAACAATACTTTTGTTCTTTTCTTTTTCTTCTCTTTACCATATATAAATGACTATCAGCCTCACCTTCTGAAAAGATCCAAAACTCATGAAGCCAAGCACTTTTTTAAAAAAAAAAAAAAGCAGAACTGAATATTTGACCATTTTTCTTTCATTCTCCTTTTCAAGTGTTGGGATTTGAATATAAGTTAAACAAAACAACCACAACAAAACCTCTTGTAAAATAGATGTTAACCTTCCACACTCATTTTATCAGCTTTGTCTTGGCTAGCAGTGTACAGAAGATGCCATGAAACTACTTGCTCCCCAGCAATTCAATCTAGTCCTCTATTGTTTTCAAAAGTGATGGTGGGGAAAAGTCCAAAAACTAAATAGTTGACCTGAAAGATTTTTACTGTATTCCAAGAACCTAGAGAGAAAAACTTACAGAAACAGCAAGTAATTTCTGTACTTTTCCAGACACAGTAGGAGCATCAAGTGTTTTATTTTTCCCTTTGCAGTTAAAGCACAAAGTAGCAGTGTGAAGCACACCACAGGTATGGAGTACACACTGCCTCAGCTGACTGCTCATCTTCTGCAAGGAGGAAAGGCACCACAGCACAGCAGTCAAGCCACCAAGCTGCTCAGGATCACACACTGGTGCTGGCTGCTGGCCTCAGCCACCCTTCCTACAGTGCCAGGTTGTGGTGCTGGGATGGTCCAGCTCTGCTTGTACAAGAACACTGCACAACTGCCCAGAACGCTACACTGTACTGTGGATGTGGCTGATAACACCTTCCTCTCTTCTTCTGCCACGCAAAACCAACCAATAAATACTGCCTTGTAAGGAAGGTAATGTGTTTTGCTCGTACTCAGCTACAGTTATGCCACAAGCAAATGCGATTTAACTCCTGATGCACCTGATACTGTTGGGTATGGGGTACTACAGTCCAAACCAGAACTCCCCAGCCAGAGAGGAATAATAGACCCTGCTACCAAACCCACACTTACAGGTATGGAGGATTCTCCTGTTACAGAGAGCATTTACCGCACATTTTACCAAACAAATAAATCTCCAGTGTAAAATGTTCGCTGCAAATTTAATCTGAAAGAAAAATGAGGAGTAGAAAACTGGGAAAACATTTATATATGGTTTTTAGATTATTTTTCAAAATTTATGTGTCAATACCCCAGCTGGAGAGCTGACTTTTAAATCTGACATCTAAATACTCAGTGCTTAGAGTGGGGGTTGTTATCAGAAAATGGGGGATAGCAAATTCCCTGATAATAACAGAGAAGGGCTGAAGCTACACCACTGCATAATAAACAGGGTTTTATTTCACGATGTAGATGCTCCAGCTCAGGTATCTGCAGTGGTAAGCCACAGAGATGTGAATTAAGGACAGTACCTTAAGTCAATGAACATAAGCAGCACCAGTTGAAAGAGATGGTTCAGATGGCTGCTGTGTTTTGCCTGCACTGTGAACAAAAACACCAGGGCACTGGGCTAAGACAGCCCATTTAGCATGCTACATTGGTAAAAGAAGGCATTTAAGGAATAGATCTGCTCTTTTAATACCATGCTCTTTCTAGAAATAGGATGATTACAGCAATAGGAGAAAAACTCAAAACAAACACAGCCAGACTACAAATAACATTAAAAGTATCACTACATGCCCTCGTAAAAAGTGCCTCTCCAGCTTTCTTGCAGGCCCCCCGTAGGTACTAAGAATGTTGCTGGAAGGTCTCCCTGGAGGCTTCCCTTCTCCAGGCTGAACAACTCACACTCTCTCAGCCTGTCTTCACAGGAGAGATGCTCCAGCCCTCTGATCATCTTAATGACTCTCCTCTGAACTCACTCCAGCAGGTCCACATCCCTCTTATGCTGGGGGATCCAGACTTGGACACAGTATTCCAGGTGGGGTCTCACAAGAGTGGAGAAAAGGAGGAGAATCACCTCCCTTGAGCTGTTGGTTACACTTCTGTGGATGCAGCCTGAGATGCAGTTAGCTTTCTGGGCTGCAAATACACATTGCTGGGTAATTTAGAGCTTCTTGACAAACAACATCCCCAAGTCTTTCTCCCCCAGGCTGCTCTCAGTCCGTTCTCTGCTCAGCCTGTATTTGTGCTCGGGATTCAAGTACTTTGCATAAGTCCAGGTAGATGACATCAGTTGATCTTCCCCCATCCCACCATCCACTGTAACCCTACCATGGAAGGCCCGCAGATTTGTCAGGCATGGCGTGCCCTTAGTGAAGCCATGTTTGCTGTCAGCAACCACCTCCTTATTTTTCATGTACATCATTTTCAGGAGGATGTCCTCCATGATCTTGCCTTGCACTGAAGTGAGACTGACTGGTCAGCTCTCACTTTGGTACTGGTGATCGGATGGATGCACTAGTCTGGATGTCCCACTGTCACCTCCTCCTCAGGGGGTCAATTCCTCAACCACAGAACTATTTCTTAACCTTGTAGAGATTAAAAAGAGACTCTAGCTTTCATTCTTCTCTTTGGTACATGTTTGCCAGCTAATCAAAGGAGCATATATGTAGTGAATAGCCTTTTTGGTGTTAGAACGGGGTCTTTCAAGGTCACATTACCTATTTTTACACCATTAAATGTTTTCTTTCACATGGTACAAAAAGACTTACCTACAGAATTTATATCTGAACATCATATAACCACAGCTGAAAGTTATTTCTGTGAGTCGAGAGCAAAAACCACCTTCCAAAAACACACCTCTTAACCCTCTCTAGTCCTTTTAATAGCTAAAACTTTTACTTCTGGAATCTCTGAACTGAAAACTTGCAGCTCAAACAGAAGTTCATTTAAACTAGAAAATACATACTGTAAGAAAGTTGTGCAAATTAATTAACACTGAATAAAGAAATAATATTTTTAATGAAAAATATGTTCCTGTGGAAGTAAAAAGTGCAACCATCTCGAGAGTGACTGCAAAATGCCCCCTTATCAAAATCCATAAAATCTGCTTTATATTATTGACAACTCCCTTATTTTGAGGCTGATAATAAAGCTCCTTTTCAACATACTTGGAATAGCTCGATATCTGGCAGTTTTGTGCTGGGATATCTTGTGTGTGCACCACCTCAGGGCCATTAACCACAAAAACTAAGAGGCTAGGCTGTTTTGCCTCCATCCCAGTTTCTGACTCACAGGTCCCAAGGGCAGTCAAACTACGTATGGCAGGAAGCAGGGCAAGGGTGGGAAGGGATATAGTCATTAGATTAGTCTGCTAAGTGCCCCACCAGCAGCAGGGAAGACCAGAGCAAAAACCATGGTGGTGACCGCTCCTGTTACCAACAGCATTGCCACCTCTGGACAGAACAACTGAAAACAGTGGCCACTTCGGCAAATCGCTGTCCCAAGTCCACCTGTGGGTGTCCTGTGGCTTTGAGCACGACCAGCAGATCCACTATCAGGCAAGTCAGAAACAGCCTTAGTTGCATTTCACTCATGTGCTTCCAAACCATCCTCCACCAATGCCCCATTAATGCCCATGTCAAGCAATGTGACTGAGAAAGGAACAGCTTGTCTTACACTGAAAGCAAACCACTGAATTGGTGACAGGGGCTCACTTGTCTCAGACACAGAAAATGCTCTCCCCTGAAAAATGTACGTTTCCTCATAGTGAACTTGGCCTCCTGCTCTCTCAGTTATCACTGGGAAGAGCAGTGAGGTGTCAAGAGTCATCCTTTACTTTTGAATTTGAAATGGAGGGCATCTCTGTCCTGTTTAGTTGCACTGGAAAACTAGATGCCAACATGGCAACGCCAAACCAGTATGAATTTATTCTTTTCAAGCACTTGATTCCCTGTGCATTTTTTTTTTCATCTTGCAGTATTTGTCTTCTTGAAAACTATGCTTCTTCATTCCCTGAAGTATTTATTTCATTCATGTTCTATTGTGTGCATTTGGCTCCAAGCACATTTGTGAAAAATGAAGAGCATTCAATGTAAAGATACTCTCTAAATCAGAATAGCTCAGGCCTGGCAAAATAATAAGTTTTTTAATAATGTAAGGTGAACAGTAGATACTAATCTCAAGTTCCTCACAGCCTGGGAGAAAGACTTGCAAAGGGATCTACTGAATTCAGGGGGAGAGAAGTTCCGTTTCAGACCACCATGGCCCTTTCCTTTAGGAAAATGCATCCCAAAAGATCTGAGCTTCAGACCACCATAGTCCTTCCTTCTGTAAATACATCCCAATGGATCTGGGCTAACTGTGTCAGCCGGTGATGCTGATGAACACGAGGCTGACTCCCAGTGTTGGTGAAGCACCTTGCTGTCCTCTGTGACACAGGAGAAACCCCATAGCTCCCCTACCTCCCTTGCCAACCCTTGAAAACGTGGCACATCTGCCCCACTCTTCCAACAGTACATCATCCCCTGTTGCTTTACACTACTTCATTATCACAATAAAAGCGAAAAAGGAAAAAATAGTTATAAAGTCCAGGGCTTGAATCCATGTAGTAGGATGGGCTTCACAAAACTCAGGTAAAAGGCTAGTAAAACAAAAGAGGAGCAAACCCCCCAATTTTTCTCTTCCTTTCTTGCTTATCCAAATAATCTCTCCAAAGAAGTCATGGATGCAAGCTGGGTGTTTGTCTGAAAACATCTTTTAACACAAAGGTGCATCAGTGTTACCTGCTGAAGCACAAGCAAAGAAAGGTGCCTTCGCTTTCTATCCAAGAACAACTGAATCACAAACCCAAAATATTCAGATTTATAATGTCATTACCCTTCTATGCTTATAAACCTCTGAAGAGGTGAGAAGAACAGATACACAGGGCTATTGTAACAGGAATAACCATCAGGAAAGAACCTGGACTCCTGGGATAGAAACCTGCTTGTGGAGTATTAAAATTGATTTACAGTTTCAGTTTTGTCTTACAGCTGTGCACAGAGTGGAAAAAATGGAAGAACTGTCTTCTGCAAGAAAGATTCAACAAATATTTGTTTTTATGAGTCCTGGAAGGACATTATTTTGTCATATGCTTGCCTCCATAAGAAATATGGTTTATGCTGCATAATCAGTATGATATTTCAAATACTGGGAATTGTTGCCTCCTCCCCTTCTTTATATTAATGTAGCACTGATTCCTTCTATGAGATGTGTATTGCTTTCCAAACTTCAAAAGCCTAAGTGATTTGCATTTGCCAAAAAAACTGAAAGCTTTTCCTCTGCATTTAAAATAATTCAGAACAACAAACTGATTTTCTCAGAAAAGGTACAAAAGCAATCCCCAGATTAAATATGGAAAAGGTCATTATTAGAATTAATTCTTTATGTACATTCTAAATAACTAAAACCAGTAGTTTATAATTGAAAGTCTATGAAAAATATTCAAAATTAGCAATTTTGAGGGCAACAGCTACCTTTCTGCTTTTGAAGGGATGCTTTGCAGCAAATTGGCACACAGCCCCGCTCCCTTCACTACAGCTTTCACAAAACCGATCTTCCATGAGAAAACCTGAGCTTGTTGAAGGAAACAAACTACTCCGCATATAGGGACAAAAACAAAGAGGCTGCCAGAGGTGCCTGGAACCCCAAGGGCAAACTCCCTTCAGATGGCAGCACTTGTGAGACAACTCGACTAACCCAGCACCGTTAAAAACATGAAAAAACCCCTCTACCATCCCAGCTTAGTATCCTGTCAGAACATCAAGGGCTGGTTTTAGCAGAGCCAGCCCCTCACCCAAGCCCATCTGACGGTCTCACTCACCGATCCACGAGAAGCAAACCCCTGGATGTTACCGTGTTCAGTTTTTCAGCAAATTAAGTCTGAAGCACACTTTCCTTTGCCTTAAAGGGACTGCATAGTCCTGACACATCAGCAGGCAGGGAGCCCAGTGGTTGCTACAGAGCATTTATTTATACTCATTTGGAATTTCCTGAGACAGTCGCAGCCCGGCAGCCAGCCCAGCCCAGCACCAGCAGTCTCCTTCACAGCACTTCATATGCTGTGCAATGCCTCTGGTTCCCCAAGGGTTAAAATACATGAAATGGGCAGCAGGACAAAAGGAACTGTACCAAATGACACACTAAAATGATGTTGGGTTTTTGTTTTTTCTCTGAAGAAGACAGATTTAATTCCCAAAAGGGAATTATAAGTTCAGGTCACTTCTCTTCCACCCTGTGTTCTCCCTCCCCAAGCCCTTCACCCCCACCCACCTCTCTTATTTCTCACTCCCACGTGTGGACTGAGAGCACAAAAAGGTTCATTGATATAATTTGGGCAGAACAATTACCTCTGTTGTAACCACCACTGCTTGCAATTTTGTCTGTGTTACATTCAGTCTTGTTTTATTTACGCTTCTCAAGTGTAGCTTATAATTTGAGGGATAAAAATAAAAACTTTTAGTATATGTTTTCTTTTTTTGCTGAAACACAGCCAAAATATACAAGATAGCCTTCATGCTAGTAAAAGCACTTTGAAAACAATGCACAAACATATCTGATTCTTCCATATTCAATTTTCTCTTTTCCACATAACACCAAGAATTAACTCAAGTAAGGATAACTGGGATTCCAGATGCAAGAAGACTTACATCTCAGCATCATAAGTAGAGCCTCAAAGCTCTCAGCTCCATCTCTCTTCCCCTCTGCTTATAACAACAGTTGCTTTTAAAAGGTGACAGACTCATTTAACAAGGGCAAAGGTCCTAAGACTTCACAGGACTAAAGGAAAATAACTTCATTTCCCTGTTTTCCATGCAGATTCCCAAGAACAGTTAAAAAAAAAGGGGGAGATGACAACACAAATTCTCAAAATAATTTCGAAGATCACTGCAGATTGGAAGAGCTGTGCTTCAAACAGAAGTAGGATCTTGTGTTGAAATGGCAGGAGCCAGGTCCAAGTCCTCCACAATGCCTTCAGCTAAAGTTGCACAGACTTCCAATAAAGGTGTTTCCTGAATGTCTGATGGTTTCAGTGGCATTTAATATGAGGCAAAGTGATATACGATACTTCCAGGCAATAGCTTTTGGACTCTAAAGTAGGTCCTGCCCTCTAGGTAATTTTAAATTATTTCCTTGAATTACAAGTCATTGATGTATCCAGTATAAAACATGAGCTCACAAAAAAAAGTCCAAAGAACCCAACTTGTTTCATCTATGGACCACAAAGTTATTGAATTTTAAATGAACTTGGTTTGGTCTGTGCTCTAACCACCTCATGCATGAAGAAAAGCAGCTCTCCATAAAATATTATTTGGGAACAGCTCCTAACCATGGTTTGAAGTTTCTGCTAGAAGACAGAAAAACTCTAGGGCAGCTGACACTCAACTCATGCCTTCAGTTCAGGGAAAAAGCAAAAGTTCAGCTCTTGAAACACCGCCTGGAGCCTGCAGTCACCACTTTGTGCTTGCTGCTTTTCAAGCCCTATCTTTCAACCAGCTGGGTGAGAATTAAGTAGTGCACAGCAGCACTGGGCATTAGTGGTGGGCACATCTAGATCCCTCAGCAGGTTCTTCACACCAGGCAGGGGAGATCATTAAAATACCCATCTAGTTTTCTGTTGTGAAAACAAACATGACACTTGGAATAGGGAAGCAAAGAGAAGAGAATAGCCAGAACATTCTTCTCAAGAGTTAGGATTCCGCTCAAAGAAAAAAAAAAAATCTTAACATTATATGGTTTCGTTTTTCTAAAAAAAGACAGCATGATATCCTGTTTAGAGAAGAACAGATTTTAGCAGCTGCCTCCACATGTTCCATCTGTTTATCATTACACTGCGGTTTTGAGGGCTCGACATTTGAACAGGCACTTCATCAAGTCATACACCTTGAGTGGACTGTCCTCAAAACTCTGTTAACTCAGCAGGCTGAAAAAGACCTGCCACGAGCGCATGTAATAACCCATAATGCATATCAGCACATGAGCCCTTGTCCAGCAATTCAAATATGGAGGCACACGTCTGGGTTAGCACCAGGAAAACCTAAGGCAAAGAGCATATACGTATTTATTTTCTTGGCCTTTGAGACCATTAAAGTGTCAAATAAACTCATTAAGCTACTGTTTGCACTAGAAACAAAACTGAGGTCAGAGCACAGCTCCCCAGCGACCAAAAAACCTGACTTGGTCTGAAGCAGAGTGAATGTAAGGTTTGGTGTATGGGCAGCCATCCAGCTGATAAATTCTTATCTAAAAAGCAGGTTATTTCACACCCCTTTTGAAAACAAAAGGCAGAGAGGGCACAATGGATGTGTGAAAGGCAATAGATGAAACACAGCTCTTTAAAACACATGCCTCCAACAGACCATTTCCTCAGCAATGGAGTGGCTCTGCTTGGAAAGAATGAAATAATCTGCCTGATTACAGTGATCCAGTCCAGGGGAGCACAGAGCTTGGCCATACCCACCACTGTCAAGTTTATGTTCCTATCCCCAAAAACAGCTGCTGCATTTTGATGAAGATTGGATATGGGGTTCTTCTAGATTTAAATTTGTGAGGGAGTGGGCACATGCTATTTTGGTTTTTTTCTTTACAGCCTTCCAGAATTTGGCAGCTGGTTTCCACAGAATGATTTAAAACCTGCTAGCCACTGAGGTCAGACATGAAACTGACCTGGCCCAGCCATCTCCTCCCTCGCAGATGCCTCTGGAACGGCATGAGAAGAAAGCAAACATACAGCAACATTTCTCCCCTTGGCGTACAGAAACTTGCAACCCAGAGCTCCCAAGCTGGAGTCGTCTAGGATGGGTTTTAAGTCACAGTGTCAAGTGTACATTTTCAGGTGCAACTGATAAATGCACCCTGTATTATTGTTAAGTGCCCATCTAGTCTGGCATCACACAGAATGACCTTCAACAACTTAATATTTTGTGTGTCCTCAGGTAAATAACGATCCCTACTGTTCTCCCAATGCAGCTGCTTGGGAAAGCTTATGGTAAGAAGTCTTGTTGTGGAACCAAGTAGACCATTCAAGCCTTCATATCTGGTGAAATATTTTTTTCTTAGAGTCATAGAATCACAGAAATTTTTAGGTTGGAAAAGACCTTTAAGATCATCAACTGTTAACTCAGCACTGCCAAGTTCACCACTAGAACACGTTCATTCCCAAGCACCTGCATGTACATGTCTTTTAAACACTTCCAGGGGTGGTGTTTCCACCACTTCCCTGAGAAGCTTGTTCCAAGCTTGGCAACCCTTTTGTTGAAGAATTTTTTCCCAATATCCAACCTTCCCTGGCACAACTTGAGGCCTTTTCCTCTCATCCTGTCACTTGTTGCCTGGGAGAGGAGGCCAAACCCCACCTGGCTACAGCCCCCTTTCAGGCAGTTGTAGAGGGTGATAAGGTCTCCCCTGAGCCTCCTTTTCTCCAGGCTAAACAACCCCAGCTCCCTCAGCTGCTCCTTAAATGACTTGTTCTCCAG
>VZTF01007760.1:438717-525763 GCA_013397755.1 Cnemophilus loriae
CTGCTGTCACCAGCACCCCCAGGTCCTTTTCCTGTGGGCAGCTTTGCAGCCACTCTGCCCCAGCCTGTGGCACTGCCTGGGGTTGTTGTGACCCAAGGGCAGGACCCGGCACTTGGCCTTGTTGAACCTCACACCACTGGCCTTGGCCCATCAATCCAGCCTGCCCAGATCCCTCTGCAGAGCCTTCCTGCCCTCCAGCAGATCAACACTCCTACTGGAGTTGATGGTGTCTCTAAACTGCATGAAAGTGCCCTTGATATGCCCTCATCCAGATCATCCATAAAGACATTAAACAGGACTGGCCTCAGTAGTGAGCCCTGGGGAACACCACTGGTGACCAGCGACCAGCCGGATGTGACTCCATCCATAACCAGTCTTGGGGCCTGGCCATCCAGATGTTTTTTTACTCAGTGAACAGAGGGTAAAGCTCCTGAGCCATGAGCAGCCTGTCTGTCCAGGAAAATGCTGTGGGAAACAGTGTCAAAAGCCTTACTTAGACCAGCCAGAAACATCCACAACCTTTCTCTCATCCACTCAGCAGGTCACCTTGTCAGAGGAGATCAGGTCAGTTAACCAGGACCTGCCTAATAGGATCCATGGGCAAGACTACATGTCCTATTAATGTGCCATGTGACTGATAAACTGATAAACAGTGCATGCAGTACATGACACAGTGGCAGGATTGGAGATGGACAGTAAAGCTGGACTGGATGAGGAGATACTACACACAGTTTCACAAAGAGATGTCTCTTCTGCTGCTGTGGTGGTGTCTTATTCTGTGGGCTGAGACGGTCCGGCTGAGCCATGTATGTGTTTGCAGAGTTGTAGTCTTGTAACTTTTCTCTGCAAAGGGACAGGTAAGTAATTTTCTCAGAATTGTCAACAGTGCATTTTCCACAGCACTGAAAATGGGTTGTGAGGAAGCAGAGGCAGAGGAGGGTTGTGTATCAGCCTGCACTCTTCAGGGTACAGACATGGAGAAGTCTCTGTGCATCCCTGGGGAGAGCTGGGGTGAAACCGAGCACTGGAAAAAGGCACTGAGTATTAGGGAACAAGAAGGGAAGGATGAGCATCCTGGATGGCAGACACACTGTCTGAGACAGAGGAAGGGAATAGGACTGACTGTAACTAATGATGATGAGGGAGAATGGTGAAAGTCTAAAGGGCGATGCAGTGGATGCACAGCCATGTAAGCACACTCAAGTCCTGACAATCTGAAAAGCTATGTAACAGCCATCCATCTCCACATACAAAAAACAGAGAACAGGAGCAGAAGAGAATGCTTCTAGACAGGAATAGCTTTTTTAAACTTTGTAATTTAATATATGGAAAAAGATATCTAAAATTAAAGAATCACAGTTCTGCTGGAGGGAAGGGAGAAGAGAGGAAGGGGAAAAAGGACTTAGCTATGGACTTACTGAAGTAAAAAAACCTTGGTGATATTTCTAAGTCCTTGAAACCTGACTGCCCTGATGTTGTCTTTATGCTTGTATCATATGCAAATATTAGTCCACTTTTTTCAACCATGGCCATGAGCTTTACTGTATTTTCTTGCACTGTACTTTTTTTTTTTTTGAAAGCTGCACATTTTAGGTTTACCAAGCAGTGTACATGAAGTGTTAAAAATTGACCTATTTGCTAGTATTAGACCTGAAATTCCAGTAACAGCAGCAGAGTTGCACAAATGTTTCCTTTCTATTATGTGATCTGCAAACCATATGACAGTGCTCCAGGCAGAGAGGTTGGCTGTATGAAGCAAGGGTAGGGAAGGGGCTGGGAGTACATCAACAACATGCCCCTCAGCAGTAAGAGACTACTCCAGACAAGGGACGTCTGGTTTACATAGGGAGTACAGTCTGTTCCCATTTATCAGGTAATTTGATCCTCACCCTAATCTGACCAAACCTTCAAACCCAGAAGGTTTTAAAGGTATTAAAAAGTCCGTGTTCCCTGTCTTCCCCCGCTCCCCAACTTTCAAACAAATACTGAAGGGCAATACAAAAATATCACAGACAGGTCCTTGTATGTTGAAGGAAGTCAACATACTGTTATGAAGAAAAAAGATACAGGAATATATTAATTTAAAAAATGAAACAGTTACATAAAACATTAATTACAGTGCAAGATAACCAGGGAGGAGACACTGGACAAAATAAAGGGATGGACTGTGAGAAAGAGTAAGGGTCACATTACCTACTTGTACCGGTAAGAAGGCTTTGCAAAAGGTAGGGAAGGACAGACAGAAAATATGAAAGCGTATGACTGGATTGCACACTCACCTACCTCTCCAAGCATCTGAGCATTTAGTTTCGTCAAAGTCTGCGTGAAGAGTCAGAAGAAGAAAATTCTCAAGAGACTGAGAATATGCTCTAAAGAGTTTTAGAGTTAGAGAGATAGGGAGCAGGAGAGCCCTTTTTGGACCTGGTTGATCTGCTAATTCCCCCCAGACACCCCAACCTATATCCCACAGCAGAGGTCAGCCACTGCTTTCTGCCAATGTGGTAAGCGTAATTCCTGGATGAAATTAGAGGAGGGAATGGCAGAAGAAAGGGGATGATGGACACAAGCATGCTGCCGTCCCAAAGCTCAGAGCTGGTTACACTGAGACATCCTGGCAGGAATTGTACTCTGTTACCAAGGGGAGTCATGTTACCAGAGGAAGGAAATGGAGATACAGCAGCAATGCCAACGTGGGAAGTCCAAGTGTTCCCTCAGCCCCTAAAAGTGCTGTGAAAACATGATACAGGAAGGGCTGCCCTTCTGTCATCTCTAATACAAAGCCTTACAAATGGCTCGAAAGAGGGGGAAGAGAAAGGTGGCCTCTGCAAGAGGTTTCCTAAGGACTTCTGCTCCAGTAGTAACCCTTCTGTAGGGAACATATCTAAATGCAGGCACTCAAGTGTTTACAAACAGAAAGCCAACTGTCATCAGGCTATTTCCATCCAAGTAATTTTCCTGAGGGACCATATACTTTTAAAGGGAACAAAATACCTTTCCTTCCCACAGGGAGGAGATTCATATGCATTATTTATAAACTGCTTTCTGCAGAAAAATCTGGGAAGTGAGGAATACTGTAGAATAATTTGGGGGAAGATTTACTGAGTTGTGTATCTTGAAAGTGGGGAAAGGCAGACAATGAAGAGAGAACAATTTTTCAAGCCTGGAAAAAGTTCATTCTTGGTGTTTTTTCTGTGACATGAGCCTGCTCTGCGACTGTTGCTTGCTCCTTTACCTCACTCTAACTGCCAGCAGACAGTGCAAAGCAGTGACTGCCGCCACGAGAACTTAGGGGTTTTATCACTATTAATATCCAGTTCAGTAAAGCTGCACGGTACCACAAACAGCAAGACATGCCTGATGAGTCCCTAGAAAACTACTGGCTTTAAGATACAAGATGAGCACCCTTAGCTGCCTCCAGGGTGTAAAGGGCATGTATTTCCACAGGGAGCAGCAGGCCACATGAGAACGTCCAGGTGCTGCCCACATAGGTGCATCACAACAGCTCAGAGTAGGAAAGCCTGCATTGCTCCATGAGCAAGCTTTTGTCAGAGAGAATGAACATAGCCCTCTGCCTAGGTGAGATGTAAGAATCTTCTGGGCAGCTGCAGAAGATAATCCAGAACAAGACACAGCTGCAGTAATCTCTGAAGAAAAGACAGACGGAATAAATCTATTCTTTTTCTCAAGGCTGCTTTGTCCTCCTGCAGAGCATCAGTATCTGCATATAATGGCTTTGTATCTTGGGCCATCTCTTTCCCACCACATGCAATTTCCACTTCTAAAGACTGCGCTATCCAGAGCAGACTCCTATGTCCCCAAACTTACAGTGACACTGAATTCAGTGTATCCTTTCTAAATTCCTCCTAACCCCTACCTTTCCACCAGAATCCAAAACCAGACCTGTAGTGCGTTCTTTGGGAAACAAGTCCTGAGTAAAAGAAGATGCATGGTCCCTGGTGCTCTGCAGCCCCATAAAGGCCTTTAGGTTGGGCAAATGTAAGTCAGTGCATTTTTAAGTTTTCTGCTGCAGAGGCAAATGCAGCCTTGGTTTACAGACATCAATTAGCAGTTGCAGAAACAATTATTAATTCAAGTAAAAAGCTGGCATTCACTGTGAGATCATGTGCTTCAGCTCCAGCCTTCTGTCCTTAAGGCAGATCTGGCATCAGTGAATGTGCTACAGCATACTGATGAAAATTTTGATGTGGCTTGTGACAGAGATTATGTGAAATCACTGGAGGCTCACTCACCCTTCTCCCCACAGATTTCAGGGTCCCACCCTATTTTTAAATACTGGGCACCACCAGAGTGACTCACAGGATCACTTGTGGGTGAGGCAGGAGCTGGATCCCAGTGACAGTCATCTGCCCATCCCAAAAGCTCAAGACTGCAGGCCAATTCAGCAGGCTCTCCTCATGGCAAGAGCCTTTCACCAGCTACCAAAACACACCTTGGGCGTACACCCACCTCCATTAATTCTGAAAGTTATTGGAAACAGGCTTGGAGCAGGGAGCATGGTAGGGGAGGAATAGGTTTAAGTAGTCTGTCATCACACAGTCCTGACTCAAATAAATTATCCTTGCATGGCTGATTTGCTAAAAACACAAACTTTCCTGGATCCTGGTCACTTGCATCTGCTAAACTAAGCAAACCCAGAGGCTGCTGAGCGCAGAGCTTGGTGTGTCAGTGACAGCCACCCTGCAGGAAGCAGCGAGAGCGGCTGGCAGCTGGGCTCTTGGGGCAGGCACCTGCAATACTCAGGAGTAAAGGCTCCAGCAGACAGACTACTGCCTAGCAATCAAACACTTTCAACTGCTAACTCATTCAGGTCTGTAAGTCCCCAGATTGATGGCCTGTTATGAAGAATGGTCGATATTCTGTTAAAGTTAGTAACAGTGGTAATGTTCTGGTGCACAGCACTGTCTGCTTAGACTATCTTTACATCTTGAGGCTAGAAATCATGCAAAATTCCATGCATATTGCCTAATATGAATGAGGAAAATTGAATAAAAGGAGAGATTGTAAGTCAAATAATACCATAACTGAAAGCAAAGTGTGTCTACAAATCTTTGGTTAGAGTTGTTACAAATCAATGCAGAGGATGTGTGTGATAAAAACACTTGCTCTAAGTAAATGTGTGTTCTATTTATTGGCATGAATTAAAAGGGTTAATAAGTTAACTGGGGTTTTCATAACACTTTTCAACAGTTGCTTAAGCATTTATATACCAGCAGATGGAAAACACATTTATTAAACATTTGGTCTTTGAGTCATGCTGACGTTAGTATCTCAAACAACATTAATTCAGGCAGCAGCTTTTTGTAATGGCCTCATTCTCTGACTAACTGGTGCATAGTTATAACTTCACGTAGGAGTCAAGAAAACTGCTCAGATACAAAGAAAATCTGACCAGAAGCCTACAGGGTGTTCCAGAGTAACTGTGCACATATGAAATAACTAGAGGATGCCAGGCTGCTGCAGAGGAAACAGCGGTCCAGATATGGTTTGTATCTCTCATCAAACCACCTGTGGTCCCACAGCCCTGGCTTGCTCTAGGGAATGGAGGTGGATGCCCAGATCAGCTGGGAGTGAAAAGAGTGAACTAGGAGCAAAGACACTTGACAACAGCAGACTGGCTATCACAGCAGCAGTTCCTTGCTTTACAGGTGCAAGGAGACTAACAGTAAAAATTATTTTCAGGTGCTAAAATGCCACTGCCTTAAGAACTGTGCAGGAATCCAAAGCATGGAGCGGAGTTAAACACGCAGGGAAACAGTTCAAATGAACGTGTGCAAGATGCAGTGCTTCTGTATGTAGAGAAGCATGTTAAAAATGGAATGGGAAGGCATGAAAACATTAATCCATACACTAGACTGAGGAGAAGGCACAGACAGAAGGGAGGAAAGAGAAAAGAGCAGGGAAATCTCCAACACTATGTACAAAAAACAATATGCATTTGCTTCACAGCAAAAGTAAAGAAAGGGTTTGTGCAACAGCCTTGCTATACTGACCCCTGCAGCCCATCCTACTCAAGAAAACTGGAAATGCTTTTTTATGTCTGTTAAGAAATGACTAACAATTCTGCAGTCTCTGGATACAGAGTATGAGATGTTTGGGAAGTCAAATAAAACATGTTTTTATTATGGTTAGTAACAAATACAGTTTTTAATCCTTTATCTTTTTAAAATCAGTCTCCTATGTTTGTTTTGCTGCTTCCTTGTTTTCCACATCAGAATAAATAGAATTAGATTGGAAGTTTATTCCATGCAGTGCCTTTCAGAACATGTGTTTTTGAAAAGAAAGTTTTCACAAACCTGCTGTTAGTGAAAGGAATGAAAATCCATCCAGAACTATTTCCAAACTGCCCTGTAAGTTTTCTGCTTGTACATTGTGCTTTTTGTAGCTGACTGGAAGACATTTCTACAGATATCACTACAGAAATGTTAGCAGAGCCTCATTAAATAGATGAATTATGCATCAGTCCTAGCAAGCACAGAAGCTAACAATTACTGGAAGTTTCACCCAGCAGTTAATGGAGACACTAATACTATTTAGAGAAACAATCACCTCATTTATTTTTTTCTTGTACTATGCAAAGAGAAATTAATTTGTATCATGTACCAAACCAACTGCAGACTCCCAATAGCTCCCCACAGACTGAGGGTATTTCCCAGCTCCTGAGACAGCTTCTTGGATGACTGCACAGCGTGCTCTGGACTTGCACTGCACTCCTTAGCTCTGGTGAGTTTCCCAGACTGAGCGGTGAGCTCACACGCCACCAGGGAAGACTCTAAAGAGCAAACAGTTACGACTATCCAGCACCTGATAAAATAAAGCAAATTTTTCTGCAAGCATCAATTTATCTATCACTAGTGTTAGAGAGAATTCAGCTCTTTTCTGAGCAGACAGCACAGCTTTGACAGTCTAGTCCAAAATCAGTATGAAGTCGCAAAAACAGCTTCCAAAATGGATAAAAATGAACAAATAAGCTTGCAGCCCAAAGAAATACAGTTCACTACAAGACCTCTGTCCAATGAAACTGTGAACAGAGTGATAAAATTTTTAAGTCAGCAGCAAACAAAACTATTGACAAACAGTACTGAAGCATAAATCATAGTCTCCGTCATTTATTCGCCACATTTAAGGTTCATGTCTTTACTGAGATAGGCAAGAGACAGAGAAACTTATGATAGGTGCTTTCATGATAAAGTCATCACTTGTTTTGTAGTTTATCTCCCATACACACTCACTAAAATATTTACAGCAAATGTACTTCCCATAAATATCCCTTAAATAAATCTCTATAGAAATGCAAAATAGCTAGATCCTTTCCTGGAAACAAGTTAGAAATTCAAGCATTCCTCTACAGATTTCATCTGCAGCAGCAATAGTCCATATAGGCTTGTACACTGAAAAAAAAATTACTGAAATGGCACATAGGCATAATAATTTGATAGTGCGAGTACTCACATTCTCGAGTTAACCAAAGCAAACCACTGCTTCTTAGTCACTTCATACTTGAATGAAGCTGAACATGTGGTCAGACTTGCCAAAATATTCAAGTAACATAAATGCGGCTTAGTAGTCCCTAACAAGTCTTTCTAGTTCTTTTTCCTGCTGCTGATTGATTCAGAGGGTGCAGAAAACACCACCCCTGAAGTTTGTCTTTCCACTCTTAGAGCTCCATGCAATTAAGAAACTTGCTTCAATACCTCCAACGCCCAGATCAGTTCCTGCTCATCCAAAGGCATTCTCTCCCAGGCAGCACAGCAGCACAACAAATCACAGGTATTTGCCGCCCAATATTCTGTCTATTATGAACTGCTGAGGGTTTGGAGGCACGAGCGTACATAGCTGCATGTTAGAACGCCAGCCTCAAGGGTTTGCAAAGCCAACAAGTCCTGACAGTCCCTGCAAAATGTTGTCCAATTTAGTTCTGAATTAAATACTTGTAATTTATTACAGCGTCTTTCTACGAATAAGGGAACAAACAGCTTTATCCTGCAAGAAGCCTTGTTTGCGTAACAATCCTGAAACTAAAACTTCATCTGGCATTAACACATCCCTCAGTACAAGCATTTAGCTTCTTTTAGACTTAAACATCAAACCACCAGCTTGTTCAACAGGCAATTCTACTGCAGGAAGAAAAAAAATTAGTAAACCAATCAGTAACACTCCATGCACAATTTTTCTTTCCTTGTAAGCAGAGGAAATTTTTCTGCATGACTTAAGTTAAAGGCATATTACAAAGAAAAGTCAGGTGACATGGGAGGTTTAGGCAGCAAACAGCTACAGTTAAGTCACACAGCAGGGGTTTTGCAGCCCACCTTCCCAAAAGGCTTACTGAAGGTTACAAAAGGATATGGTTTCTATTTTAAAGAATATACTTCTAATTATGTAAAAAGGGGATGGGAGTAGGGAATAGAAATATCTTATTTCAGCAGTCTGAAGATTTAACAACATTGGTAAATTTAACCTTAAATCATCAACAGATAATAGTAATTCCAAAGACTTAATGTAACTTTCACTAGCCTTTAAAAAAGACTTCTTGTTTTGCATAAACTGCACACAATGACATTCCATATTTCTAATATCCTGCACACAAAATGTTTTAATCCCATGCTCTAATTAGAATAATTCTACAATGAGCACAGTGAGCAACTTGGAATTTTCCATGTAATCCTACCGTAGCAGCCTCAGCTTTAGTGGGCTAAAACTATGCTTGTGCAGTGATCAGAAGAGGAAAATATTGACATAACCCCAGGAGGAACACTGCTGCTGTGCTGTTATCAGTTGTTTTGCAATTTCTGCCCCCTGCTGACCTGCCAGCCCTCCTCAGCAACCTTTGAACATGCCAAGCAATCTATTTCACAGAGTATCACAGAACCAAAACAGACAGTTTGGGAACTTCTTTAAAATAACAAAAAAGTGAACCCCTCTTCAAGATATTTGCTTTCGAAATGTTTTTACGCTTTGCAGAGAGGCAAGCAACAAAAATTAGACTGACCAGCAAGGGTGACCAGGAAGGGCTGGAGATTTGATGCCTAAGAGCTGGTTAATCTCACAAATTAATTACAGACTCAGTATAACAGCCACATGATTCTGCAGCAAAGCCCGAGGCCTCCCAAAGTCTAGAGTAAGCCCCTGTGGGTCCTTGAGAGCAGAGCACACTGCACGCTGAATGACTGAGTGCCAGCCCTTAAGTCTTCCCAAACAACTTTCCACACTTTAAATATTTAAAAGACTATCAAGGTGGGGGATGGAGGGAACAGACAGGCTCTGATCTACCAGGAAACTGTTTTTCAGTATTTAAACTGCCATTACTTCCTTTTCCTGCTCGCACAATGTAAGAATTTTTTTAATTAACAATCCAAAGGAGGGAAGCGTTCCCGTTTAGTTACCTGTAGCATTGCCGTTAGTATTTGCTGGGTAGGCCATGTTTGCTCAGTGACACATCCACAGCTAGGCTGTTTCGTGTCATGCAAATGCCATGCATCAAGTCCAACCAGACATGCAACCTGGAACAAACAAGTAAAAAGCAGTTAAAAACATGTAGTTTTAAGAAGTTAGGTACATTAAGCATTAGGCATTTCTGCGTGTTTAAAGTCTCATCTTCAATGCAAACTTCAGCACAGCAGTAACATGCTCCCCTTAAACCAGCATCCTACCTATCACAAACCCCAAAGGTGTCCAAGTGACTGAAGCTGCGCTGTGGTTCTCTGACAGCCTCTGGTTCTGTCATCAGTGAGGATGTAACTAGCTGAACTTGCAATTGGCCTTGGTTTTTTTCTGGTCTGCCCTCAACTCTTTTGCAGCTGGTCTCTAAACTCCCCTGTACCACTGCAGATTCCTCACATTTGCTAGCATGTGTATAAAGTTTTAGATTACCCGACATCTTATGTAGGTAGGGTTAGAGGATTCTTTAGGTGAAGAGCACCTACAGAAGTGCTGTACCAGCAAGGAGGGGATCAGCTACAATTTCTGAGCTCAGATGTCTCCCTGGGGAGTTGCGGGCAGAAGAACCCTCAGATGCAGCCAGAGCAGGCATCTCCCTGCCTGGCAAACCTAGACACCAACAGCTACTGTGTGGAAGCCAGGAGGGTGGAGGGACCAGAGGTGGCACAGATGCTGTGAGGAATGGTGCTCATCTCACTACAAGACCTCTCCACTGCAAGTTCTGGCGGCAGTGAGTTCTCTGGGTGTTAGGTTTTCTCCCAGCCCACACATGGCAGGTTGAACCAATAAGCAGCACTTGCCTGAAGCTCAGGCTGCAGGTACAGAAAAAGGGCACTGTCGCCCTGGGTGGGTGGCTCCTGAGATGAAGCCAAATGAGAGGCAGAGGCCGAACCAGCAGCAGTTCTGTGGCTAGTTGCCTGCTGGCTGGCTCTGCAAAGCCAGACTTGTTAGCTCTGCAACAGGGCTCCTGCACCTCCTTCCCTGTCCACCTTCGGTTGTGATCAGAGGACAGCCTGATCACAACTCTCATCTTCAGAGCAGAAGATCTGACTCATCTGGGGCTGCAGAGATGCCTCTTCCTGAGCCTGCTTCGAGTTTTCTACAGTCCAAATAGCATTTCATTTTGTTTACTCAGATAGGTGGAGCTTAGGTGTATGAAGAACACCCTGCTTTGCCAACCCCCTGTCTGACTTGGGCTGACACCTCCTCAACAAACTGGTCACATTTTTCCAATTATATTTGATTTGGCTCTGACAGTATGCGCAGGGAAGTATTTTAAAGCTAAGCAGATTAGCAAAGTAAAAGAAAATCAAGAAATTAATGAGTGCAGGCACCATGTGAACTTGAGTCAGAGATACACTGACTGACGGAGAAGCTGGCTGTCTTTAAAAGCTGACGGAGCTCCATCACACAAGCTAATACAGCTTTGCTTTCTCCTTCAAGAACACGAATGCCTTCATTTGTAGTACAATCCTGATAGCCATTTTCCAAGAATGCAGAAAGACCTTCACTGCAATTCCTCCTCCCCTAGCTCCGCCACATACGCTGACGTTTACCATCTCTCGTTCAGTGGAGGGCAGAACACGAAGCTGCTATAAAGACTGCAGAAGTGAAAGGCTACAAACAGCAAAATAAAGCAGGAACCCAACACAGGCTATGACGCATAGAGGCCCATCACAAGATTCCAGGCCTAACAGTAATTAGCAAATTTCTGAAACAATGAAGCATGGCAAAAAAACCCAAGAAAAACATGTTGCTGGCAGAGGTTCAGCTAGGACAGAAGTTTTAAATCTGTGAGCTTTTAGGAAAACATTAACTACTTCCTTTCAAACGGAGAGATTTTAAAGCATCACTCCCATCTCTGCTTGCTATAAGGATATAAAGTTATGCTTTAAGCTGAAGACAGGCAATTTTTGCTGAGTCACAGTGAATGCTTACTGAAAAATTATCATCAGTCTCCACGTGAAGTTGCTTAGGACAGCCACTGTCTCAGGGAAGGCTGCACTTAGCAGGGCATCAGACTCTTATCAGCAGTGTAACCAAGGGTAAAGATAAATGAATTAATTTAGGTAACTGAATTAATTTACCCACTTCTAATTGGTTCAGCATAGCTCTGTGCTTTCTCAGTAGCACTGTAACAACAGGTATGCTTCCCTGCTTTCATTATATACACTGTACAAGGGGAGACCTGAGAGCATGCACCCAGGGATAGGTACGGACAGACAGATGGGAAGGGATCCTGGCGGGGGACGTATCTCTTTTAGGTGCAGTGCAGTCCCAAATATGAGTGGGTCAACCACAAAAATGAAGCCTGACTGTGGCGTGCCTCATCATGGGTTTAAAAGTAAAATCTGTTAAAAACACTAGTCACCATTCACAGGCACACATGAGGAGAGCTTCCCAATAGCAAGAAACAAATGTAATTGAGGTGAGAATTGACATAAAGGTAATCAAAACAGTGCTGAAAGTCTAAACAAGGCCTAAGATCTACATTTTGTTGAAGAGATGTAGTTGACCTGGTACAAACTGCCTTGGGGGTATGCTTCTATTAGTTTCAAAGCTATGCAGGCTCAAGTACCTCAAGCAAACTCACTTGCTGCTTCTGAGCTGAAGTGAGGATTAATAAACTAATTCAGGAAGCAAATTCAGTCCAACAGATAGAAGAAAAGGAAAAAAAGGGAGAAAAACATAGGATCTAATAATTTGTTAGCTAAAGTGGAAGCATTGATTCCTGTATTTTTTGATTGAGTTTTTTTTTAGATTAAATGTAACAGGAATTGAAAATCTGCCTATTAAACAGCTCTTGAAGTCCAGAAAAAATCTGATCTAGCTCAGCAAACTCATGGAGGAAGGGAATTTTGTTAAAATGTGCTTTGAGCCATACATTGGGAACTGAATTTCTGAAATGGCACCAACACAGGCATGGATCATTTTTAGAATAGTGCCACATATGATTCCCCAGCTGCACACATCCCAGAAGCTGCATTTGGACACAAGTCTCTCATGTGGGCGAGGCACAGGAAAATACCAGAGAGGAGGAAAACTTCGCCTTCTCTACAGGAAAGCATATTCTCCAGTAGAGACATCTTACACAAGAAAATTAGTAGAGGAGCTTGTATATTCCATTCCCAACTCTTCAACTCTTTGCCCATGTGTTTTTACATGCTCAACCCATGCTTGCCTCTGAATACTGTGATTTACAGATCCTAGGGCAAATGCAAAACAAGCAGAGACTAGCTATATGAAGAGTTATTGCTCAATGAAGCAGTCATTTAAAGTGTTTTGCATTAGATATTCAAACTGTCTTCTGCCCTGAGGTTCAATAGCAGAAACCTTAAACACACATGATCCTCAGTTTCTACAAACGTTCATGACACTCCAGCTTTTACAGGTTTTTCCAGAATGGAGATTTTTTAGGCAGAACATAAAACCTATGTCCTAATCCTGTCCTAGTCACAAGGGAAAAGAACCTTGCTCCTCTTTTGTGCTGCGTCTTGCTAGGTCACCAACACCTATTCTGGTGTTGCAGCATCAGAAGTATCTGAGTACGTATAGATCAGTTCTGGCATCCACACAGCAGAACTACAGAAACGTCAAAGCCTCAAGAGGCACAGCCCTTGCAGAAAATCCAGGATCACACTTCAGTCAGATGTTTGCAGGAGACACTGAAGATAGAAAACAGTTGAGGTTTGGTCTAAGAGCAGCTGTAGAACAGCACGTTGGCAACACAGTAATTAGAAGAGAAATATAACTCAGCTCTTAACCCAGAAAAGCAATCCTGAAAGTCCTCCTGTCCAGTGCTGAGGTCACATATGGGAAATGGTGATGGGCACACACTGGTTTGTGGGATTCAAGAAGACAGATTCTGGCTTCCCAGGCAAGGAGGCTTTAGACTAAATAGATGCGTATAGAACTTCTTTTTTCTCATGGCACACACAGACTCTTAAGAGCAAACAGTCACATCAACCACTCCAAACAAGCTCCATATCAGCACCGTATTTCGAACCACTCACAGGGTGAATGTGGCTCAGATACTACAATTCTGTTGTTTAAGATCTGGATTGAAAGTGGGAGCACTGTGGGTCAGAACTGTGAAGGATTCAAAGGTACTGGCTCCCAATTGTTCAGATGCATGCAGTCAGGGAATGGTTCCAGGAGAAAAACCAGCTCTGCAATCCTATCCAGCAAGTGCAAAGTGGTGATTAAATAGGCCTAGGGTAGAGGGGTTTGACAGAGCAAGTCAACCCATGAGATGCAATACTCAAGAAGAACTGGTACTGCTCCATTCCTGCTATACATCAGTGCAACAAGACTTCTGCCTGAGACTTCCCTCTCACGTGTGGGTCGTCCTGGCAGTAGAACTTGTCCAGTTTCATTCTGCAAGACACTGATAACATTTGCAAACAAGAGACAAGATACATGCAAAACCCATCTAAAAACATAGATGGTAATTTCTCTAGCTGGAAGAAGAAATCAGCACTGGGAATCCCTCCTGCTCAGCTGGAGTGGCAAGCACTTTTCAAACTTGTGCTTCTCTACAGGAAACAGGAATGTCTGCAACCTATGTGTACCAAGTATGCCAGGTGCAATTTAAATGAAGCAAGGTCTGAAGCCAACAACAGCAAAAGAGAAAGTATGTAGGGAGTTGCTGTGTGGTTGGTACCTATGCTGGGATAATGACTGTATCTCACTGATACTTTGTTGTCCATCTTAACCCTACTTTGGCTGTGTTCTTATCTTTATGGTTATGAAAATGAGTGGCCAGTAAACTGAAAGGCAATATTTGTAAGGGAGAAATATGTTTTTTTACATATGCTATTTGAGAATTAAAGGTAAAAAACAAGTAAGAATGTAGGCATGTGAGGATTTTTTTTTCAGGTCAGACACAGAGTAATCAACCTTGAGATAAGGGTAAACTGTGAAAGATTTTAAATTTCACTTCATTATTTAATCATGTAACAATTCACCCATTCATATACTTTCTAGAGCAAATGTCTTTCTAATGTTGCATCCAAATCACAAGCAAAATTATGCAAGTTGCTGTTCAAGTCTCAGTAACTGGACAAAATCAGTAGCTCGGCCACCCTAAAATGCAGAACTAAAAATCCCCTGGGACCAGTGTTTCCTGCAGCATCTCTCAGGCAACAGTCAGTTGTGGTTCAGTCTCTCCACCACAAGATACAGAGACAATTCTTACTATATGCAGTATGATGGGTAATTTATTTTGGACAATATTTAAGCAGTCAACCAAAAGAAGTCACCTCTCACTACAGTTTTTTTTCTGCAGAATCTGCAGTATGATGAGAGCAGAAGAAGCCTTGTAAATCCTTTCAACAAGCAAGTTAATTAACAAGATATGACTACGGTCAGCATGAATTTACCTGCCTGCCCTCCTCACTCCCTCCACTTATGGCACTGGTCTGTAAAAACGTCTTTCTTTACAGGAGAGCTCCAGGCAAACGCTGAGCTAAGCTTTGTTAAGAAGAGAGTGACGGCTCAGAAACTCTGGGACCTGAGTCAGCAAGCTGAAGAAAAGAACAGTCAGAGTGCTCCTAGCCAGGGCAAATGCTTCCCTTCTGACAAAAACAACAAAAAAAATCAGACCCATCTCTAAGCTTTATTGTTTTTGAACCCCAGAGTCCCAGCTAATGCAATGCCAGGCTCCAATTCTCAAGCTGTGTTGGAAATAAACATAAGTCAGTTTCATGGGGATTCCCTCAATTGTCTTCTCCCCTAGGCCCCTGGCCCCTATCTTAAGCAGACTTGCATTAAGCTTGTCTGTCCACCTTGTTATTGCTGCAAGGAGAGAATAAATGTACAACCTTCAGTAATGTAGGGGTCTGAGGGGTTTTCTTCTACATACTTGAAAAGGATCTTCTCATCTCCTGAGCTAAGCTTCTACAAAGCTTCTGCTTCACTCTCCCAAGCCACCTACCTACTGCACAGGAGCGGGGCTTTACTGGGCAGCTTTCAGTACAGAAAATGGATATATATGAAAATATTTCAAAGGTACTGGGTCCTTCTGGCTATTCAAAATATCCCACAAATTTTCTGGATTTCTACAAGTACTGCTTTGTCACATTTGCTAGCAATAGCAGAAATGGTCTACCATCAGCTGCTGGTTTTTAGCTTCCCTTCCACATGGAGTTATTCCAGTTGTGTCTGGAGGATTCAGAAGAGAAATCAGCCATGCTACATAAGCCACTCATTGACTTGCTGGGAAAGGAAAAAGAAACAGCAAAAGGATATGAAAATAGTACCCAGCAGAAACAAACATAACCATTCTGTAGAGGCAGACAAATGATCCATCCAGACTATCTTTTCAATAGTAGCAACAACAGATATCATTTAAGGAGAGTGCAAGTGCCTGATGATGAGTCCATGCTTCTGTATTCTCCCAGCATCAGCAATTATTCTATTTGGAATATTTAAAGGTACGTCCTTACGATGTAATTTTAATATTCACATAAATTGCCTGTGAATTTAACTAGCCTCTTTCTGACCCTGCTGATGCCACCTGCTTCTGCTGCCTTGTGGGGCAGAAAGTCCCAGGCTGTCAATACCCACTACATGCTTTTTTCTTATTTTGAACTGATGTTGCACAAATTTTACTGCCACCAAATTACTGCATTGCAGGATTTGGTCACAATCAGTGCAGATTCAGCTTATCTATACCCTTTGTGATTTTATAAACTATAATCTTCTCTCCCAGCTCATAGGCAATGCAATCCCCAGCTCATTTTACTTGCCCTTTTTGTACCCTTTCATGTATAGTCGCCATGTGGAAGATCCTGGTCATGAACAGCATCTTACTAAAAAGTTGTCTGCAAGAACAATCTTACAAAATGGGGTAAGGTACATTCAATTTTGTTAGTGTAACCAAGCTTGGCTCAAACAACTAGCTAGTATGCGGGAAGGAAAACCTCAGTTCTAGTCATTCTTGTCAAGCAGTTAAGACAAAACAGAACTTTCTGCAAGCACAAGCAGAAATATACTATACTTCCCCTAGTATAGGCCAGAGGTTGGACACAGCCCTCCAAAGTAACCCAAAAGACATCAGGTCAGCCTAGGGGACTTTTGGTAACCATACCTGTTCTCAGAGACCTGGAAGACTCACTGTCAGCCAGAAGTGGCAGCTCTTGCTATTTTTTTACTATCAGGATCACCATTAGTTAGTAAAAGGAAATCTTTGTATGGATTCTGTGCACCACAGTTGGCATGCTTTTGTCACTTGTAGTAAGAAGGACATCCCGTCCATACAGAACTGGGCTACAGTCTGATGACTTGGTGGCCCTTGTCTAATATGCAAGAGCATGATTTTGCTCACATGATGTGAGCCTAAACACAGACAGGTATGTTTGGATGACACCCATCACAGAGTGCTGCAAGGCCCCCCACACCCTGCAATCATTCTCAGACCACCCATCTCTTTTGGAAATCATTCCTGACAACATCATTGTCATCATGTAACAGAAGAAAAAAAAACAACTCAGAAACCAATTTCTGTTTATATTAGAGAAAAAAAAATCAACTAGAAAATGAAAGGCAATCCAAGGTAGAAAAAAACAACGTTTTTTTATACCTGAAATTCCTAGTGGGTGATGTAGAAGACACTCCCTTTTATTTATGCAAAAGAATAATGAGTCACATAAAAGTACATGAATTTAAGCCAGTGTGATATTGCTATGGGTCGTACTGCTTGCTGTGACAGAGAGCCCAAAAGATGCAACTGGGCTATCCACATTTTTCATGTGGAAAAGCAGGAGGGATGAGACTTCCATGGCTTGAAATAGTTCAGTCTGATCGTTCTGCAAGAGGGAAATGAAACGTGTGCTGAGCAGCATTTTCGTCTGCTCTGACAAAGACTGAAATAAATCCAGCTTGAATAACAAATGAAAAGGCTTCCAAAAAGTTGGGAGAGGAATGAATGCATGTTGGGGATGATGCATGCATGCCAGCTGCAGTATACCTGTGGCCTCCCAGAGCTGAGAACCCTGGAATTGCACTACCTGGGATGAGAAGCAGTTCCACCTTCTTCTCTACAGCATGTATATAAACTGCTCATCACATCTGTTCATTTAGTGGGGCAGGACAAAACACAGCATCCTTTCCACTCTATCTTTAAACACTAGAAGTCGAACAACAGTTGGAAAAACACATATGCAGGTCCCAGTAATTTAAAATTAATTCACTTATTCAAAGAGAATTTACAGATAAACTTGAAGGCTGAGATGAACAAACCAATCAAGGATGTTTATAAACAGTTTATGAAATGGATATATATGAAAATATTTCAAAGGTACTGGGTCCTTCTGGCTATTCAAAATATCCCACAAATTTTCTGGATTTCTACAAGTACTGCTTTGTCACATTTGCTAGCAATAGCAGAAATGGTCTACCATCAGCTGCTGGTTCTTAGCTTCCCTTCCACATGGAGTTATCCCAGTTTTGTCTGGAGGATTCAAAAGAGGAATCAAGCTGTTCTACACAAGCCACTCACTGACTTGCTGGGAAAGGAAAAAGAAACAGCAAAAGGATATGTTGTGATCTTGTTTAGACTTTGCATCTAAGACAAACTGCAAGGATTTTAAGGCACCAACTGATAAACAGACAAGTCTACCTCTTCTATAAAGTACCCAAGTATTTAGTCTTCAGTGACATTTCATATATAATGGCACAAGCATGAAACATACTTAGAGGCAGACAGTCAAATCTCAGTCTGTCTCTTCTTCTGCTGTTAGGTCTGAGATGCTATACATAACCAGACCAACCATAAATCTGATATGACAAAAGGGCAACGATATGGGACAGCTGGCAAGTTCAAAGACAAATACTTTTGTCTAACAGCATTTGCCCATGTAACTATTCAACTGTGAGCCCAGCTGAAGGTGTATCTTTACCTCAGAAAGCTCCAGCAGATCAGCTTTGACCCCATCTAGCCCTAAATGCTCCTTCCTCCCTTACAATAATGCCCAAATCCTGGTATCTATTTTCCTTTTTTTTACTACTAATATGGGTACTGTGGACTGTGGTATCAACCTTACATGAACAGAGGAATTATAGTCTTTTTCCACCATGAAAGTGGAAAATTGTAGGGGCAAGGAGACAATATTGCAAGGCCTAGGCTCTTGCTTTTCATCTATCACCGTTTACAAGAGAGGACCTAAAGTCTCACTCTCCATTAGACTCTGTCTATAGCCCACACTGCCAACCTCTGTCCCCGAGTGCTAGACTGTATCTACAACCTCAGTACTAGCACGGGCCCATTTCTCTTCAAGCTGCTTGAAGTGGCTCTTCAGCAATACAACGGGACCCTACTTACCACAACTCCTCTATTGAGACCACAACCCTACAGCTTCAGCGTGGCCAGGGAACACACTCCAGACATCCTCCAGGCTGCTCTCCCTTCCCACTCCATCACACAGGATCCCTCAGAAACAGCCAGCACATGTGCACCATTATTTTTACCTCCTCTCTAAGCCACAAACTATCTCTTGTGAGGCCTTCCACATTCATTCCAGGGGTGAAGAGGTTTCTCTGGTCCTGCCTCCAAAGCCACCATATGTCCACACCACAGCCTATGGACTGCAAGCCTGCACACTCTGGCAGGAGAGAGGCAGGATATCACAGCAACAAAAACCTGCCAGCCACCCCACCACATGCCATATGGTCTCTTGTCACTGAGCATGCAGAGTCACCAAATCTGCTAACACTCTGATTTGGAGCTGGCATGAACCAACTGGAGACCGTCTTGCAGCAGCTGCAGCAGAGCATGATGGAGCCAGCCTAGCTGGGTATCTCCATACTCTTCCTGCTCAACAGCTCACAGAGAAAGACTTGTCAGCTTGTCAGGCAAGTGTCACTCAGTCTCTGCATTCCATGCAGCCAAAAACATTTTGCTACATGTGGACACCTGCAGGGAACTTACCCACCCAAAGGAGAGGACCACAAGTTGAGGCAAAGCACTTGTCCCTCACAGGGGATGTTCCTCTCTGCAGCCTAGTCAAACTAACATTAAAACAACCTGTTCCTAATGCTCTGGGACTTTGTAATTTAATCTGAGTAATTTAAATCAGCATAGAGTTCACATAACCTGTCTTCCTCCTTCTCAGTGAGAGAGCGAGCTAACACTTGCATTAATTATTCACAGCATCTTCTCATGCTCACGGTCCCCATCTTTTTCAAACAGATGTACAGTGGCAAGAGAGTCCAGTTCAGACAAAAGTGTGCTGATCAACTTACTGCACAAGAACTTTTCACCTTAGGAAGCCAGCACTCTGTGAATTATGTCTCTCCCCTGAAAATTCTAAACTAAAGTCCTGCATTTGGCAACTGCTACGAGGCACACCACTGCTGTGCCACAGGGTGCCAGGAGGGAGGTGCTGATAAGCTGCTGGAACGTGTGTGGTACGACTGCCATGTGCAGCATCGAGGCTGGCAGTGCTGACTCTCATTTCTGTCAGTCACATCCAAATAAATTCAGCCTTCATTCACATTGTCTGTCAGCCAAAACTGTATCTCAGCGCTGACATGAGCTGAAACAATCAACAAACAAGGGGCCATCTGTATCTTACAGCATGTGTCAAGTTAGAATCAAATCTGTAATTCCCCAAATAGAGTATGGATCTTAAACTCACCCTGTAATAACCCTGAGACAGTGAATTGAGTCCACCACAATCTGCAAAAAACTATACCTTTCTATAGAATCCATAAATATGTTATCTTTAGTCTTTTTAGTTGATCTCTTATTAGATAGCAGAACATTAATAAAGAAATAGAAAAATAAGGTATATTTTTATCAGTCACCATATGAGCAAACAGACAAATCGATGGCAGTGCATTTTGCACGGTAAACCAAATTCTGGTAAAAAAAGCAACGCAAGAACTTAAGCTTCTGAAGAGCAGCACAGCAGGACTGTCGTTGAAACAATGCATCTTCAATGTGATTCATGTGTTTCTTCATAGAAAGCAAGTCCTAAGCAGGAAACTATGTAGCATAAATAAAACTAAAACTAATTCAGATGTTCTTAGTAACAAAAGAATGGCTTTCATATTCACTTGTATTATTATCTTGAGAGCAGAATAAGCTGCTGCACAATTATCAATGCCCTCCTCAAACCATACCACAAAGGTCCTGACAGAGGGGCACTTTCTTTGTTCAGATTATTCCCATCCACATGGCGCTTCCCCAGAAAGCTAAGCCATACCTTGAGCTCTCCCCAGCCCCAGTGCCCACGGATTTCTGATAAACACACAGCCACAGTGAACAAATCAATACAGAGCTTAAAAGCACATCCATCTGTCTTCTTGGAAGAACTGCAAAACAGCAAATACACAATTTATTTATACTTGTCCCCCTTTTCCCTCATTCCATGCATAATCCAGAAGACAGCAGCTGAATTGGAACAAGGGTTATCCCAGTCAGATAAAAAGAAAAATTTTTTAAGATGTAGGTTCTGTTTTTTTTGGTCTGAGCAGAACTTTTAAGGGTCTGTTCTGCAGCCACTGTAATTTCCTTAAAAAGTCTAAAAAGAACCTTTTTTAGAAATACAGCTAATCTGTTACTGATTTTAAATCTTGAGAAAAGTTCTTATAGGAGAGGGCTCTTAAAACAGACGTTCTCTCCCTAGCTTTTTTCTTAAGATATGCTGAATTTCCGTTTTCCCACCTTATGTATTTGGAGGAGCTGCTTATTTTCACTGTTGTCACCAAGGCGCTATGCACCTCACCTGGGGCTAACCAGCCCTAATTTCTATCTGCTCCCACTCCTTGGAGCAACAGGTCCCGTGCCTAAAAGCAAGCAATAGGAATTGTTACATTTCTGTATATTTTTACTACAAGGGAAAACAATAGACAACCAAAACCATCACAAAGCAGCACCGCATGACAGGATTAAAGACCTTTGCAAGTCCTCCTCCTTTTAATTTCTGAAGTTTCTAAAGCTAATTAATCACCATATGAGGAAATACTAGAGTTTACTTTTTGCTCTTGTCTGCTGTACTGAATGACCTTTTTTTTCCTCCCTCTCCTCAATACAATAGCAAAAGCAAGCACAGAGATTACAACTGAATGTCTGTGGACATATGTATTGCTAATTGTTAATACATGTTTTGCCCTTTGTTTCTGACAATGTACATCCAGTATCAAAATGCTGCCAAGAAAATGAACAAAACGAAGGCTCCGTGCTGATGTTAGCCTGCAGTGAAGTTTCAAAAGCTGAAAACATGTAAACAAGACAGTTTTACTTAGGTGAACAGTTAATTTTTCATTCCCTATATCTAAATGTCATCACATATCTTGTATGTTTATACTTATACTAAGGGCATATTCCTTTGCCATTAAGCAATAGGGTAAATAACAAATTTAAGATACTAGATTGAACAATATTTAGAAACAGTATGTATTTCCCTATTCAAAAAAGCATTTCGTCTTTCAGGGAGGAAGGCTGCCATCAAGGTGGGAAGCCCTCTGCAATCATTTAGGCTGGGGAAACACCTTGTTGAGAAGAACATGATCCGATTTTCAAAGACTACACAAGTACAGGCACAAAACCTGCTACAGTTTACATCTACCAGAACAGAACTGGCAGTAAAAAATGCTTGCTTGTAAACAGGACAACAATATTTCCAACACAGTATATCTGCTTCACCAGAAAAATGTAAAGAGAAAATAAAAGAAACATCAGACAAATGATGCTAAGCTTGCAGAAGACAAACCTTAACAAGTGACATGAACACTTTGTGAATTATTATTTTAAAAATATTATTTACGAAGATTATATTTATGTATGCAATGGAGTATTACAATTCAAATGCTTTATTTTTGCTATACATTAATTATTTTACAGCACGTCCATAACTGGGGGAAGAAATACAAACCCAGATGAAAGTTATTTTGAGTTGTCTAAGGATGTTGGTGTGCTTCTTACCTGCTGCCATCACAGTGAAAAACAATTGCTATGAAAATAGGACCTTTCAAAGAAAGAAAATACTAGCTAGGTCACAGGTCAAAATGAAGTTCTTAAAAGATGAAAACCAGCATCAGTTTCCTTATAAATGTAGCTAAATTCATCATATGATAGCTCAGGCACATGAGCATTTGAGGGCACATAGACGAGCACTATTTTCATCAGCAGCTGTCAAGTAAGGCATGTTCTTTAAGAGCCAGTTTTAAGAAAGCTAAATGGCACTTAAACAACAAAACTGCTATGGAAACTTCTTCGGTTTACATTGTCTCTGCTCCAGCCAAAATTAGGAAAGCAAATGTTAAACATGGACACGTCTAAAATTTGGTCAAGCCTTACTCGGCAACATGCGTCTCACAAACTGATGTGCCAAGTCACATCAACTTCTACACTGTAAGCTATGCTTGCAGCTCAGAGTGAATAAAGAAGTGGATGATTGCAAATTTTATCCTTAACTGAAGTCTTGTAGCTGCAGCTTAAGACCTCAAACCTTTGCATGTATCTCTCTCTTTGCTTAACTAGAACCAACTCTCAGCTGATTTTAAGAGAATTGTGGTATTCGTTTTTTGGTGCATAAATCACATATCAACAGTTGCTGTAGAATAATAACTAGGTGGCTATGATTGCTACCAAAATTTGTGGTGGGTAGCTTTTTTTTTGGGTTTTTTTTGCAAATAAATACATGGAAGCTTAACATATTGCGAAGTAACATAACAAAATCAAGATTATTTTATTGTATTATAACTCAGATACCAGAATACATTCTTGAAAAAGTTTGATAGAAGTAGGAAGGGTTAACTTAGTGGTGGACACTGCAGCACAAAAAGTAGACTGCAGATTTTCAGTGGTATTCATCCTTCATTTTTCTTAGGGAGCTCTTTGCAGGACTTGCAGAAGCAGCAAAGGACTTTCAAAGCTTACTTGGAGAACTGCTGATGATGAAATTACAGCAGGGACTACCAGGGCTGCAAGACATGTGAACATCCCTCTCTGTGATCTAGTCTGCTCCCAGTTGCAGGGAAAGGAGTAGCATAAAAAACAGTTGAAACAAATTTCTTAGCATCAGTGTTTAACAGCAAGATTTCTTGGTCCATAACTAATGAGATTTTTGTCTCAAGTAGGAGTTGGCCTCTCACACAAGAGCTATGGAGATGAATCAAGGTTTTCAAGGTGCCTCCCACCATCATCTCCCTATCAGCTCAGCGACACCCACAAATGCACTGCTCTTCGTGGTGTTTACCTCTCTGCTGAGAGCTTGAGGCAGCTGGCCTTGTTGCAGGACAGGCACATAAACCCTGACTCCATATATAAGGTGACCTGCGGTTGCTCTGGCGGTGCTCCCTTTATGGCTGTGTATTTTGGAGTTGGGCAGTTTTTAGCTCATATGGAAATAAACACAGCTCTGTGTGAACACCACTCCATCTCCTCCCCTCCTGAAAGATTTTACATGCGGCTGCTATGCTCAAAAAAAGCTGCAGAAACAAACATTCCCAAAAGTGCCAATTAGCAAGTATGTGGGAAAGCAAAACCTGAACAGGTATAATATTTGGCGTCAGCAGCTCTTTGCTCGGAAACCAAAAAGCATTAAAGGTTAAAAAAAAAGAAGAAAAAAAGACAGCTTTAAAAAATTCCACTTTCGTTTTACTGACTTGGCAGCAAACAGTGGCAGAAGGAATGCAACTGTGGAGAGAACATTTTGTTCATTCTCAGCCGCACACAGGTTTCTGAGGCAAGGTGGACAGAACAGCAGAAACCACTCCCTACACTTTCTAGACCTGTGAAGACACCAGCCAGCCCCTCCCAGAAGCCATGAGATTAGTGTGTATTTACACTGGTGCAATAACAAAATACCATTCAAAGCAACAATGATGATAACACACTTTAAAAAAACCCTTTAGGAATCACTGCTACTCCATGCATATGAATATGATCTGTAGATATAAATTTCATCTTATTAAAAAGTGTTGATAAATACTGCAAGTTAGAGTTGACTCATGATGGAAAGAGACAACTGCTGTCTAAAGAAGTAATTAATTTCCACCTGTGAACAACCTTAAAGGCATTAGTTCTAGAAAAATAACCATTGCTGAGCTTTGTAGTTAGTTAGGAATTAGACATTACTCCATTTGCCTGTTTCTGAAGGGATGACAGAATAAAATCAGAAACAACAAGCAGCTCGAAGATACTTGGACAGTCCTTCAGAAACATTATTAATTCCATCCATTCATCATGCAGAGCAAAGTACTGTAGGAAAGCATGTTCAACGAGTCACTGTGCTCCTCCGCATTATCACTCACGATGAGCGTGACAGATCCTTGAGCTCTTTTCTCTGCAGCACTGAGAAGCACTGGTCTTGCCAATAAGAACTGCTGCTACTGAACAGAGCTCATCTTAACAAAATCCAGTTGGGCTACTGAACGCCACCCTCTCTCCAAAAATGGGACACACTCTCCACAATGCAACTGCGTGGTATCACCAAGTGGCAGCTGCACAGCTTTATCTGTGTATAAAGGAACTTGGAAAAACCTGATCCCAAAGAAAAATAGCACCTCAGAGTGAGATTTCAGAACACCAAACCAGATTATTTCAGAATAAAAGATGGTTTCCACAAGAACAGCACACACAAATGCTGTGAATTTCACAATGCACCCCAATGTTGATCACATTTTCAACAAAATTGTTTTTTTTCTTTTCAAATACAGTTTCGCAGATCCAGAAAATGACCTCATTAAAAAGCTTGCCATGTCGCCCTCTTCAGCATCCAAACAGTGATTAATGACAGTAAAAATTCACTTCTAACATTCAAACCACAACACTTAAAACCTATTTGTGGGACACTGTGAAGCCATTACCTTTCTTTATTTTCAGCTTTGGCATCAAGGCATATGGTTTCTGTTCCCAATCAGGTGAAACCTACACAGTTTATTCCCAAATTTGCCAAAATCATCAGTGGGCATAGTAGTGCATACTTCTACAGAGCAGCCCCTAAAGGGAGTAGGGGAGGAATAAACATCAAGCTTCTTACTATCCCTCAGGGCCAGCTGTGTTTTGCAACAGCTCATAGTTACAGCATGGGTGGAAATTTGCATTAGTGAAAAGTAGGAGGAATAAATAACAGGAATAAAAGATAAACAAATCTCCCAGTGAATGTATTTTAATTATTTCCTGCCAACTCTCTCACACAAACTTCTAATCCCAGATGAGATTATTTATTAATTTTATTTATTGTCTATTCTTTATGTCCTAATCAGTCCTGTTCTTCTTGATCTTGCCAGATCTGTTGATTAAATGACTGTTACTTATGTATATTACAAAATCAAAATGTATCACAATGACTAGTGGCAGCCTTGTGCTAGTGCTAGTTTTAGCAATCTTTTGTCAGAAAATTTCTGAGTCTCTATATATGTGTAAACAGGAAAATACCTCTGCTCTTGGCAGGACTGTAGCTCCTGCCCCCATACCGAAGGTGCTGCAGCAGACCGCCTAAAACTCCCAACCAACGCAATTCAAAGCAAAACAGGATAGGGAGATATATTGCAAGCCAAGAGATACGCTGTTTTTGCCAGGAACATCTTCTACGAGAACATGGAGACTAGTCAGCTAACAGCAGCAAGATTTAATGGAATAGCGAGGACCCTGTTTGATTTTCAAAAGGCAGGAATCCACTAAAGCAGTTAGGCTAGTAACGTGCTAGGTCAGCTTTTAACGCTCCTAAAAGCCTCTGAATTTTGACCCAAATACCAAGATCTGTAAGCCTCCCAAGATGTAGGGGAGCAAGTTTCACAGGCGATGGTGGCTGCTCTCACACAGCTTTTGGTCTGCACCACTACGAGTTTGCAAGGCCTTGCCTTTGCTCCTGCAAGACGGTTAAGATCTCACCGCAGGCCCATTCAGAGAGTGAAAACAGCAGCAAAAACACCCACAAGGAGACACTGCCAATTTAGTAATTGAGTAATTTATTTCCCAGACGGGCCTGCAGCGCTGGGACCTGCTGAAGGCAGCGTGCATATGCATATGCCCCAAACCAAAGCTTGGGCTGCGCCATCCTGCCCTCCAGCCCAGTTCTGCAGCCCAGCCCACTTCCTTTAGCTTTATTCCAGGGGATATGGAGAGCTGATAAACTGAAAGCTAATAGCAAGCACGAGGTATTATTATTCCCCCCTATTATGCAGAATGTCAGAGGGAATATTAACAATAGGCAAGAACAGGATGCACAAACACCCAACTTTCCCAGGCATCAGCAGCAAAAATGTGAAAACAGCGATCCATGCCAACTGATAAGCAGCTGTTTCAGTAAATTCACAGCAGAGTTGAGTCCAGGTTCACAGCAGTTGCTGTGAGCTCCCACAAGAACACTGTGGCTGACCTCATACATATGGGTCTGTTTCTTGGTGTGTAACCCACTCCGAAAATGGTTTAATTGCCCAAAAATTGACTGAATGATTGAACTTCATTAAGTGAAACCAGAATTTTCAGACAAAATTTCTCCCAGATAGAGAAGTCAAAGTTGTAAACTCTAACTTCGATACTCGCTTCCTAAACTTGGTCAACATCTCTGGCCAAAGCATTCAAGGTAACAACCCACCCTTTCAGCTGCAGATGCCTCTAGTATTTTGCAAGTATGAACATTTTCCATTAAGTAGTCCAAGACTTAATTTATAAAATAAAGTATACCTATTTTTTGCTCTACCTGGAAAATACAAGTTTTTCAGCACAACTTAAACTATTGAGGGCAGAACTGGCTAAGGCCAGTGTAAAACCTGGCAGTAATATCAACCTTATTTACTGACAAAAGGTGAATAACCAGCAGATAAAAAGACTACAAATCTCATTTCCCAGCATTATGTCTTACTTCTTTAGGAAACTGTATGTTTCTCTCAGTTCAAACTAATTCAACCAGTATGTAATCAAGATAATTTTCTAAAAAACTGTGCTGAGAGTACTGGGCAGAGTTTTCTTTGCAATAACCCAGGCTTTACTTCTGTAGGAGACATCCTATCAGCAAGACAGCTGCACAAATCAAGCTTCCTTTTGCCCCTACTGAAGGCACAGACAATTAACAATTGTTCCTGTCAACAAATTCCTCTTCTCTTACTCATAGAAATATACTTGACTCCAAGCACATTCAGCCCAGTGGTTACATTATAATATAAACCAGTTATTACTCAATTTTCTGTAACTTCTATATTATAGCACGTATGCATTTCCATTTATCTTTGGTAGACCACAGTCTTTTCATTGGCACTGCTAGCTCACTGTTAAGGTCATCTGTAACTCCCAGCTGGAAGGAGGGGTTGAATTTTCTATTTGTTTGTTTGTTTAGTACCACAGTGTGAAATAAAGAGCAATAATTCTTAATAAGCACCCTTGGGGAAATAGTCATCCAGAAATATTCCCCTATACTGCATTCAGTGCCAATAATGTACTGGTAGAGGAGATCATGAAAGAGAAACAGAGCAGAAAGGATGTGTATTTTTATTCATTTATTTTTGCTAAAAAAAGGAGAGGACAAAAAGTAATACATGCTAGTTTTGTTATCCTTTTCAAATACAAGACAGGCAGAGAAAACAGATGGTTTGTATGAGGCGAAAACTGAAGCATCATCTTTTCTTCATATTTATCTTTTTTAAACCTGGACATGTTGTGCAGTTTATGTACCAAACCAGCTGCATTCTCTTTACCCAGAATATCTTTCCTAGAATATCTTTCCTAACTTTTGCTCTGAAACTTGTCACGGCTTGTTCATTTCAGGACAGCTGGACATTTAGATATATGTACACTAATTTGACCACATAATATGTTGTGGCACTAACCTCGTTATCTATCTCAAAACAAGATAAGGCTAGAAATTGGTTTATTCTGTATTTAAGCAAAATCCTAGACATTTAAAATAAATAACACAGTATCTTCTCATGATGACAGCTAAATGAACTGTGCCCTTGTTTAAACCACAACATTAATTAGTTCAACGGTTAAGCAAAAACTGACATTATTTAAATGGCTGGAAGTCCAATTTTATCAGTAAAATGAAGGATGTCAAGTTTCAGCATGGCTGTGAATTGTGGCAGAGACACATTCAAGAGAGGTGAGCGAAAGCAGGGGTGAGAAATCAAGCAGGTACCAGCAGAACCACGGACTAGTACTAACTGTCTGCCCAGCAGCCCGCAGAATCGTCAGGAAGGTTAGCTGAGGCTGCAGTCACAAGCTCTGCTTAGATGGCACATGCTTCTTCAGCAAGAGCCTAATCTTTGTCTATGTTTTCAGTTATCTTGTACTCAGAAGAGGGCCCATTTTCAACCGCAAAGGTTCCCTGGAGCAGCAAGATCAGAGTTTCATGTCCAAGCAGTAATTGTTTTATGCAGTCCTCTGCCTCTGCTACTCAGGCAAAGCAGAGCAATTGCATAAGAAATTCCTTTATAACATCTGGGCTCCTTCTTTGCCCACCATGTCTTCCCACAGATATACTTTAAATCACTGCCTAGGAGGACACAGCTGTGATAGAGCACCAGCATTTTGCAAAGTTTCATTAAAGGCCCTGAAATACAGGCCAATCTTCAGCAGTGCCCCTTACAATCATTTAGAGAGGGCAAGTAAATGTCACTCAATTTGTTCTCTTTGCTTGAAAGAAATGTAATCTGTATCTGAGTATCTAATTGCCTATACCACAGAGACATTTCTGCCTAAGAAACTTTATATTAAGAAGCTTAATAAATAATAGGCCAAGAGCAATGGACAATAGAGAATAATTACTCCTTCCAACAGCATACATTTGTGGACAAATTCTGAGTTGTATTCATATTAAGGAATAATGCAGTGTGTTAACAAGCAGACTTCTGAACAAGACAAGGAAAGAACGTGGATCCTGCAAATACAAAAATTGAGCTTGTTACGTTCAGCATTCTGACCATTTTATTTCTAGTTAACGGACCTTAAGGATTAAAACACTTTTATATTAAATATATTTAAAGTATTTAAATATATTTAATATATTTAAACCAATAAAATGTATTTTATGTTAAATACCTTAAGAACATCAATGAATTAATTTTATTTTTCCCAAACTCGTTTGCTCTCTTCTCAGTATTTTTACAAAAACAATGTGCATTTTTATTTGAAAGGTTTTGCTACACAGACATATGTAACATTAGATGTCTTAATTAATAGATGTCAGGTTTGATAGTCCACAAGCTAGGATTTATTCCTACTGTTGATTGTTTGGTTTTTTTTTATGATTATTATTTTATCTTTTATACTTTTATCTTACACAGATAGCACAAGCCATGGAAAGATGTTGTCACTTTCGTTTAAGAGCATCTGGGTATTGGATACCTATTTGCAATTAAAAGTTTCATAATTCTCTCCCCTAACAACATAATTAGCTTTACCTCAAAACCTTTCTGATAATCAGACTCAAATCACTAATCTTAATTTCTTATTTGCATTATGTATGAGAACTAAAGGACATACTACAAAACACTTGATGAAAATACAGTTTTACACATCTAAAATGAATCTAAGTTTTCTGCAGAGGTGCCTGCATGGTACTTTTTATAATTATACATAAGAGGTAAGTTGAGTAGAACCAGTTTCGTACACCTGATAGCAACTTTTTCTCCTAACTCAAAATAAATGCAAGTGGATTTGCCACTGATTATTTAGACTTTCTTTCCAGGTGAAATCCCTTCTCTCTTCTGGTAAACAGGTCTTGCTAAAGGGAAAATGTGGGACAACAAACCCCATTGTCTCAGAGACACATGCCTTGGCATAAATGGCTCAGAATAGGGACCATTATTTTTCCCATCATCCAACAGGTTCATGACCATCTAGCCAGAAAGAAAACTTCAGATTCCTTGTCTCAGCTCAGGTCTGCCCTTCAATTTCTTTCAATGAAAAGTAGCACTACTGAATTCAATAAAAGATTGCCCGTGTTCACCAGGATTTTACCCTTACACTGGCACTCAGGTAGGGGACAAGGATCCTGATTTAACCAAGCTGATCTACTGTGCTTAATATTTCATGTGTATAGAAGGATGCCATATTTTTCTTAATTATGGCTTAATTTTGATAATTTGATAAAGTTTCTTCAAGGTATCTGTAACTTGATACACCTATTCATCCACTGCTAACCCTTGACCAGTAACTTGTAATCATAATTTTAGCATACTTCTCAATATTTAGCAATTGTCCCTCTTTACTCTCAGCAGAATCCTCCTCAGGCTGGTGTCTGCAGGACAGCAGCAACGCATCTTTAGAAGTGTAGATGAACACTCAGCCCTGCAGGAACTCAGCTCTTCTGAGATGTAAGAGGAGAAATGAAAAGGAAAAAAATACAATAACTTGCAATTCTGAAAACTGGCACCTCCTACACAAGCTTTTCAGACCTGGAATACACATTTTTCCCCAGCGCAAATGTGTGGTGGACAAGCAACGAAAAGTGATTTTGCCATCACTAGAAAGTGATTTTTTTTTTTTATACTGAATACTTTCTATCATCAATCTTATGATTTTTCTCAATAAAACAAGTTTCCCATTGAACTATCCACACTGCCATCTAGTGCAAGAAGCTGGGTTGTTGGTTTTTGGGTTTTTTTTTTTAAAGATGAAACTGCTAGTTTTAATGGAGCAGATTGTCAGCATGTTTCTCCCATATAAAGAAGTAAAAAGAGATAAAAATTGCAAAACACTTCTCCTGTATTTTCAATGGCCAACAAAAATTAACTTCTACTTTAGTAACTGCAGACCATAATAGCCAAAGGTGTGAGATCAGCATTGTGAAAAAAGACTTGTTCACAGACAGAAATGAGAGTTTATTATTAAATCAGGTACTGGAAACAGAAGAGGCTTTTCTGTTCCCTTTTTAATAAGCACATCAATTATACAGAAACCAGGGTGTGTCTGGGAACCTAACGAAATGCATCCAGCAACTGTCAGCCCACGGGTAAAACACACAGCCTCACCCCGAGAGGATGGCAGATGTTACAACAAAATTATTATTTGTGTGTTACACTAATCATTACACTACACCTGAACCCAAAGCTCTGCTGGCTGTCACAGCTGTCAAAGCAAACTGCACAGGACAAGGGTTACACAGCTCTCCACTTCCTTCAGTGGCTTGTGAGCCGCTGCTGCCGAGGGCACAGAGGGACAGGAACAAGCAGGTTAAGAGAGCGAGCAGCACCTTGGGTCAATTTCTGCCTATCTACCTGCTGGGGCAAGGCAGGGACGTGGGACACGGCCCTGGTCACTTGGTGCTCTACACCCTCCAGAGCAGGTCATCATGGGATGCTGAGGGGTCCACACCGGCTTCTTAGCCAACTCTCTGGTCAGCAAGATGAGTAAGGAAATCATATTACCACCTAGGCATTTAGTCTGGCTGTTTCAGGCATCCCTGTCTAGCACCCAAAAAAGATGCGTATTGTTAAGTATGGGTTGGTTCCTAACCAGGGAGTTTTCACGTCTCTAACATTTAGCTCCCCCTTTAATTTTAAGCATGGAGGCCTTCCTCCGTCCAGGAGGGGAAGAGATGGAGCTCCTCTCTAGAGCTGGGGTCAAAACTTAGTGAATCCTCCAAGTTATCCACTGCAAGAACTTGCCTGCTTTCTCCACCAGCTCATGAATTTGATGAGGAAAATGATGAAACCTGCCTCTTGAATGATATGCCCAAGTTACATGACATTTGTCATCCATGATGCTTGCATTTCACTTGGGGTAAAGTGATACCTTTGCAGGACCCTGAATGCATCTAGTTTTTAGCATTTTGACTTTTTCTATATGAAAAGCAGCAATCTTTGTGCACAAACTAATGCCCTCCTCTGTACGGAATCAGAAAAAACTACCTGTAATAGTGAAAAAAATCCTTAGATCAGCAGTCTGCTCACTTGTGATTTTTACTATGAGCTGAATTAGTCACAAAACAATTACACCAGAAGATCTGGTGTCTAAATAAGCCTCCCTACCCATGCCTCTCAAGCAGAACAATAACACAGTTTCATTGCTCAGTAAGCCTGTGAGATCAGAGTGCTTTTCCTGCTATGAAAAAATGACTCTCTTTAGAGCAAGCCTTCTGGCATGAGTTTACTTTCTACCTTGCGACTGGAGAACTTGAGAGCAGTGACCTAGTGATGCTCTCTCTCTCTCAACAGCATCCCAGAAAACCATGGAAAGTTCTTTCAATTTTGTTATAAAGAAATAAAAAAATCATACAGGTGTGGAGTCTAAAGCTTCTTAAAAGAACAAGCTATTTGCTAACTTACTGGCACAGTCTGAAGGAGACTGTACTTTTATCAGATATTAGAGGGTTTCTCTGTTGTCCCTTAAAAATCATTGGAGAGGATCCCATGGAGCACATAAGCATTTGTATACCATGGAAAGCAGTTGCTTTCTGTGCCGCTTAGCCCACCTGCACTGCTAAACAGCTCAGAGAGCTGTAAGATCAGCAGTCAGTGGACGTGCCACAGTATGGCACCTTTCTTTCAAGTGGAATTACAAAGCTTTTTTGCTCTGTAATAGGACAGAGTCTGCTCCCAGGGGCATGGATTGCACTGCAGAGAAAAGTAAATTAGTCCACGGCACAGAGAGGTGCCTGGTAAATCTTGTCACTCTCGTGACCAAAAGACTACAACTGCTGCATGTGGCCAAGGCACCAGTTACTTCTATCTACCCTTCTGCTGTCTTTCAACAACAGAAAAACTTCATCTAAAACTGCATAAATCCATTACCTACAGTTAAGCCTTTATCTAAAAATTAAAAAAAAAACCCAAAAAAACAAAACCCAAATCCCCTCACCTTTGTGAACTTAGCAAAAAGCAAGAGGGGGAGGAGGCTAATGACCCAGTCAAAGACACCATGGTAAGGAAGATGACAGCAGCAGCCTCCTGAAAGCGGTCACCCTTAGTTGTGCCAGCTGCAGAGGCCATGGTGGTTATGTAACAATCTCTCTCAAAGTCACAGTGGTCAGCTGGTACCATGAATTTAGGAGACTATCTTTACCTGCATCTCCACTCTGCTGTACCTGGGTCCAGCCTAGCTACAGCCCATCACTGGCCACCAGGTCACAACCCAGAGGGGCAGTACTCAGGTCACCTAGTACCAATCAGACTCCTCAGTGATGTCTTACCCTACAAACAAGTCCTACTGAAAAATTCATCCATCATAAAGCTGGTGGGAAGGGAAACAGTCTTTTGGTTTGGGAGGGAGGAGGATTTGGCAACTCCTTGGCCAGCTCACCAGGTTAGCAACTCAAGTCTCACCATCTGCAGGCAGAGCTGATGAGTGGTGATGCTGCTGATGATATGGCAATTAAGAAACCAAACCTGAGCTGCAAGGAAGGAGAAGAATTTCATTGTCAGAGAGTTTCGTCCTCTCTCACACTAAAACAATGACTACCAAATGCTATGAAAAAACAAGCAAGCCTTTGTTAAATATGTAAAATCCCTCATCTCTGCTATTGTATGCACAAGCAGAACAGGATCGTCTTGATTCCTGCCCCCCTCCTCCTTATTCAGTGCTAGAAATACTCAAAATACTTCAAAATAGAAGACAAAAGAAATATAAGTTCCACAATCACATTTTTTAGTTTAACAAGAAGCCTTCGACAGCAGCAAGAAAAACGAAGTATTTTTCCTAGTATTAAGCCATCAAAACAAGATTGGGCAGGAAGGAGAAATAATGGACATTACCAATATACTCCCCTACACCACGTTTTAAATATTCTCTAATTTGCATTTCAGTAATTTTTTTGAATTATGATTTGAGATACAAAGATGCTCCTTGCCACTGTAGGGAGAAAATTTGTGTGGCCAAAGCTCAATTGGACTTGAAGCTGGCCAGTACTGTGGGGGATAATAAAAAAAAAATTTAAATATGTTAATAACAAAAGGTAGAGCAAAAGTAACAGTGGCCTATTATAGTATGAAGATGATCACTTTACAGAGACATGAACTTCTGTGGTATCTGCTGCTCCAGGATCTGCTGGATCCCTGTAAATCTCTGGAGCCTAATTGGATTCATCTGAGAATATTTAAAGAGCTGGCTGATGTCAACTACAAGGCCTCTCAATGATTTTTGAATGGTATTGGGAAACTGGAAAGGTCCCAATTGACTGGAAGCTGCTAACATTGTCCCAGTTTCCAAGAAGGGCAAGAAGGATGAACCTGGATACTACAGGCCTGTCACAGTCTCACTTCAGTGACTGACAAAATTTTGGAGATTACTCTGTGAGGTATTGAAAAACACAGGACAACACAGTCATTGGTCACAGCCAAAATGCGTTCATGAGGAAAAAATCCCACTTGTCAAATTTCTTTTATGACAGGGTAATCCATATAGCTGATCAAGGGAAGATGAGTGATGTAATACCTCTGGATTTCAGTAAAGTTTTGGATACTGTCTCTCACAGGATCCTTCTGGATATGTCACACGATGGGTATGCAACTGGCTGAGTGGCTGTCCACAAAGGGTTACAGTGAATGGGGTGGTGACATCAGGCTGGTGACCTGTCACCAGTAGGGTTCCACAGAGCTCTAACCTTAGGCTTTGTGCTCTTCAACATCTTCGTAAATGACTTGGGTACAGAACTCAAAGGGATACTAAGCTAGTTTGCTGACAATGCTAAACTGGGAAGAGCTGTTGAAGGCAGGGAGACCTAGGCAAATTGCAGGACTGGGCAATTACCAATCACACGAAGTCCATAACAAGGACAAGTGCCACATCTAGCACCTGGGACAGGGCAAGTCTGGATGTACTGACAGACCAGGATACAAAAGGCTGGGAGAGCAGCCCCTTGGAAACAGATTAGAGTCCTGGTCTGTAGCAAGTTGCACATGAGTCAGCAGTGCCCTGGCAGCCAGGAGGGCCAACCATGTCCTAGGGGGCATCAGGCACAGCATCACCAGCCAGGCAAGGGAGGGGATTGTCCTGCTCTGCTCTGGGGCCGCCTCACCTCGAGTGCTGGGGGCAGTTTTGGGTGCCACAATGTAATAGAGATATAAAGGTATTGGAGAGTGCCCAAAGGAGGGCCATGAGGATGGCGAAGGCCCTTGAGGGGAAGCCATACGAGGAGTGACTGAGCTCACATGCTTTGTTCACCCTGGAGAAGAGGAGACTGAAGTGAGACCTCACTGCAGTTACAACTTCCTCATGACGGGAAGAGGAGGGGCAGGCACTGAGCTCTTCTCTGTGGTGACAGTGGCAGGACCCAAGGGAATGGCCTGAAGCTGTGTAAGGGGAGGTTTACGTTGGATGTTAGGAAAAAGGTTGTTCACCCAGAGGGTGGTTGGGCACTGGAACAGGCTCCCTATGGAAGTGGTCGCAGCACCAAGCCTGGCAGAGTCCAAGAGGCCTTTGGACAACACTCTGAGGCCACCACTCACATGGTGTGATTACTAGGGTGTCCTGTGCAGGGCCAGGAGATGGACTCTATGATCATTGTGGGTCCCTTCCAACTCAGGATATTCTATGAATTTTTACTGGTGTGAGAGAAAATAAAAAACTTCCATTAATAAAAAGACATTAAATATGTGGTTTAAAACTATGAGCAGATTTACAGGAAGCAAATGTTTCCCAAGTTTGCAAAAACTAGGGGATGTCAGGCAGGATAAAAAGAAAAAATAAAAATTAGGTGCATTCACACAACCGAAGCATTTCATGAAACTCCTGGCCACAGGATGTTATTGACTGTGCTGAAAGTCACCAATATTTAAAAACCCCAGATGGAAGAAAAATACAATGTATTTGTCCACCAAAAGTTATTGAAAACAACAAATATCTTCTTGTGGCTTAAGAAGGTGCTAGACCACAAATTGGTAGACATTAGTGGTATATTCTACGAATGCACTATGTGCCTACCCTGTTCTTATGTTATATTCCCTGGGCACTTTTCTCTGGTCACTGCCAGGGAACAGACTGAACCCTGTGAACCTTGACCTGATCCAGCAGAGACACACCTGTATAAACCAAATAGAATAAAGTGACAGAGGGAAAGCGCCACTTCAGATCATTTCTTCCACTAATGGCAGCCTTCACAGAAGCGGTTTGAAGTGACTGTGTAATCTTGAAGTATTCAACCTCATCCTTTTATGGACAAATGCAGGCTAAACTGCAACTCTAGAGAGAGCCTAAGGATAGTGTAGCATACCTGCACTTCTTTGAAAGCTTTCCAGACAGCTGGCTTCCTCTTTTTTTTTTTTTTTTAAATCAACATTTAGCATTTCTGAACAATTTGGAACAACATTTCAAAGAAGGCACAAGCTCTGTATCCCATCTCCAGACACATGCCAAAACTTATCCATAATTGCTAACTAAATTTCAAAGGCATGGAAATACTTTACTAGCTCTCCATCAGGTTGTGCAAGTGTCCACAGACAGCCCTTCTTTATGGGGGTGTTGTTCATCTACCACTGGGGCATTCTGCTAAGGAATGCCTAACCTAAACTACACATTTGAGAGAAACCTGGCAAACCTAGGGATTATCGCAGACTAGGAAATAAAGGATCTTTTCACTCCCACAGGAAGTTGTGCTGAAAATTTGTTTTTCTGAGATGGAGAGGAAAATCTGCGCACCTTTCTAATTACAATGATTTATTTATATGCGCACTATGTTATGAAAAACAGTGTTTGCAAAGGAGGCCAGCCTGTTGAACAGAGAGAGAGAACATCCTTCAGGGCATACTCATGCAGATTTACACTGATATTACCTGATAGCTGAGTCCTAAAGCAGCCTGGCTCTTGAGAAAAACAGAGGTGCCTGCTGCCAAACTGCTGAGGCTGCTCGCCCTCCTCACGACTGTTACATAGACTCCTGGGAACTTCTGAAGGTTGCTTTGTTCATTCTTGGCTTTCCCTCACTCTAAGTTTTATATCTTGATGATTATTTCATGCAGCACCCTCTTCTCTGCTGAGCTACCTACTGCACAGCACCAGGATTTTCAGCAGGGGAAGGGCAAAGCCCTAAAGGAAAGCCAAGACTCTGGAGCAGTTTTCTGCCCAGAATATGCTAACACTTACAAAGCAAAGCCTTTCAAGTATTTTTTTAAAAACTGTTCACAGAGGTTTACCATGAACATGCATGAATCCTGAACTGCATCACCTGCCATCTGCAGGCAGAGGGGCAGCAGATTTGTATGCACAGAGTGCACGGTTCTCACTCAGGCATCAGTTGTGTCCTCATCACAAATGCCATGGATGAATCTCTGGGTGTCAGTAACTGCACTTACTGTACAGACCTATGAATTCCATCTGTGCTCACCTTTCTGCCCAGCTCACCCCGTGTGGTTTCTGTACTAGGAGACAAGGAGGCTAGCAGGAGACTGATTAATGAGTCATCCAAACACTTAGACTAAGTTTCTTGCATATTACATTGAAGCCAATGCAGAATGATTTGTATAGTATTAACACTGTGCAGTATTAACACTTTTTTTTGAAACAACCCAATGCAGACTAGATTAAGAACAATCCTATTTTTTCACATTGGTCAAAACTGTCAGTCCTGCAAGGCATCTGACAGCTAATAGATCAATTCACATACAGTATCTTTCTAGGGGATCTAAAGACTCATTCAGCACATTTTTGAAAGACTGACCAAGGACACTCCATCCTATAGAACAGACACAGCCGTGAATTGTGGAAAAGCCTAAGGAGAGAGGAGGGAGCATGGGGATCACCCTGGGTGCTGGGTGGGTAACATCACATAGAGACAATGCTGCTGAGTGTAACAGCATAGGCAATGCCCCACTCCAGCCAAAGGAGGCCAGCTGGCCTGCAGAGAGACCAGGAACTGCTGCATTCAGAGAGACACAGCAAGTACTGCATAGCGATAAAAACTCTTGTCAGGTTTCCAGACTTGTTCTGCAGGCAAATGCAGAAGGGGACTCTAGGATGACACATTATTCCAAGTGCCCACCAGTGACCAGCTGCCGCGCTCACTGGAGGCTGCCTTTGTTCAGAGCGCAGAAGGCACCAGGAAATAGGAGAGGTTTTGAAGCACCATGATGGCGCCAGCTCTGCTACCAGGGTTCCAGAGAGGGCTTTGTCTGACTCCTGGGATGGGATCCAGACTGCTCGGGTGCTCCTGGACTGAGGGCAAATACTGCAGTGTACCTCTGATTTCCTTCTAGTTCAAGGCTGTAACAGTGGCCCATAAATAATGCCAAGGTCCACCCACTCCCCTCTTCCCCCTAGCAAGAACATTTTTGGCAGCATTGCTATGGATGACTTAGAATCCCCTGGGAACTGTCTCACTATATATCACTGCCTTTAATGCTTTCATTGTGAAGTGAACCATGCATCTGAAACCTTAAAAGCCAAGTTTCAAAACTTGTGATTATTTTGGAAGCAAGTTGTGCTTTTATGCATAAATACCAGAAGACAATAGAAAGACTGACAGAATTCATCAAGAAGCCAGTATACACACATGGAGACAGTGCTTAAATGTAACTTTCAACCTTCTCATTACTCAAAACTTGGACATGCAAATACATATGCAAAAACCTAATACAAGAAAAAAACCCCAGCAAACCAACATGGAGATTTCTCTCATATGTGTTGTTGCTATCATCTAAAACCTACAACAGCACTGCCAAAATAATTCTCTTTATTAAGGACAGAGTCTGTAAAAACACAGAAGAAACCATGAGTTTCAGTCACCCAAGTACATTAGAGATGCCAAACTGTCTTTCCTGTTTAGACAGTTTAGACTAATTTTCCCATGATCCGTGTGTGCCTAAAGTCTTTGGTTTCCTTCCTACGTTACATGCATCTGGTGACAGGCTTGTAATGGAGATTTATGCAAATGCTTTCAAGCATGAAGTACTGCACTGTTGAGATTAACACAAAATTCTCTTAACAAAAGAACATTCCACCAGTGGAACAGTTGTTGATTGCTAACCTGCAATGTCTGAAGCTGTACAGCAAACTCTTACTATATTTCCATACATCCTGTGTAGAGTATCAAATAAGGTACAGAGTACCCAAGCAGTCTTGCAGAAAGTAAACCATTTTGACAGCGCTCCCTCGAATGTCCTTGTGTGTGTACTGTCACAGAAGACACATGGGGAATTGTGCATACCAGATCTGATATAAACTGTGTATGTTGGCTGAAATAAAAACACCAGCTAAATTTATCTGCATACTGTCTTTTGGTAAGGCACCGAAGTCCACAATAAATAACATTATTCCTTGCAGCTTGTCTGTACTTTGCCAGTGATATGTGATTCTTAATATCTCAGTTTTTTAAACTCTTATCAACTCCCTTACAGAAACCCAAGCCAGCAGCCCTACTTTCCTTCAGAAAGCTATTTGATACAAGTGGACCAAAAGGAAAAAAGGGCCCCTTTCCTCTGCAACCTCTCCTTCAAAAGGTGAGGCCTGTGCACCGGCATGTGAGTTGCTAGGAAAACCACCACCCTTGCTCCCTGGACAAGGCAGAGAGCAGAGCAGGCAGCAAGGCATCCCCTTGCAGACAGCCAGCAGCAGTCCATAACTCCAGAGTCCTGCACACACCTCAGCTGACCTCACTGGCTGTGGAAAGGACAAGTCTTTCCAGCCCTGCCACTCTGCCTGAAGCTGGTGGCCCCCTGACTGCCTTTCTACAAGCTAATTGGGCAGATGAGCAGTCAGATCTCCCACCTCCTCTGCCTTGTGCCTGCTCTTTAAGATGACAGCAAGGAACCAACAGGAAATTTGTGCTCTACCTCCCTCCACTGTCCCCCCACCAAATGTTTGTTTGTCCTGCTTGCAGTTCAGGGTCAAGGCAAGTCAATGCTTCCAAGGCTTCTCCCTGGGCTTGCACAGATAGCCAAACTGTGGAGGGGTCTGTAAGAAGAAAAAAATAAAGTCTGTGGCTGTGCTGTATTGCTGCAGCCTCAGGAAGCAAGTGGGCTGTCACATACAGCCATTTTCTTACTGCCTTCTCCCACAAATCTTCAGAGCAGTACCTGTGGCAGTACACACAGTGCTGTGACAGGCAGTTTCAGCAGTGTCCACTTTGCGTGGAGGACAGCATCTAAAGATCAGGCTACCTATCAGGCATAAAGCATGTAACCGTCCCTGTGGTAATTCCAACATGTTTGAATTGTAGTTCTTATCTTCCAAGATTAATTGCCCAAAGAATGAAATGGGACAGATTAGTCCACTCAGTGGTTGTTCCAGCATGTCCACACATTCAAAGTGTGAGTATCACCTGCTTCCTCATTTCTATACCAGATTTTAATTTAAAGAACAAACAAGAAAGCAGCAGCAGAATTTTGCAGCAGCCTTGCTCCACTTGGGAGGGAGTCATAAAGAGCTTTTGTTACCTTTTCAGTTTCTAATGAAAAGGACATTTTTCATAATGAAACAGCATAATCATTTTACAGTGCCTTGTAATAGACAATAATGCTACCTCCAACTTATCTCACTTGTGGAGCCTGCAACAGAGAACATTTTACAACAGAAGTATGCAGCGACAGGACAGTACTTGCAGAGCTATTCAGGATACCAAAACCTACCAGCTTTTGAGAAGGTCTGAATTTATGGCCTCTTGATCTGTTCTAATTGCCTGACAGAATCCAAACACAGCTAATGCCTTTTAAAATTAGCCTGCACATAGTTGAAAGTGTATTTTCCATAACCGAGAGCCACCTAATGGACACTGTCTGCCACATCTGCCCTAAGCGCGATTCCAGGCCTTGAAATCGTTTTTATGGAGCACACATAGGATAGCACTCTGCTCCTACAGAGCTGCCACTGGGTTCATGACTTTGGGAACTGTGACACCTCAAAATCTACTGAATTCCACAACACTATACCATTTTGAAAAACAGACTGACACAGATTAAGTGATATAAGCACACCAAAAGTTTCCTGCAAAAAAGTTGGTTTTCTTCCTAAACATGAACGTTTTTATATGCAGTGTGTTACATTCAAGAACAAAATCAAGAACAAATTTTACATTTTCTTCATTGCTTAAGAATCAAATGGACTTTTGCAATTGCATACTGAAACCCAGCATTCAATATTTCCCTGAATTCCTCTGTGTGAAGAAAAAAACCCCAAACAAACAGTGGACATCAAAACAGAAAACAATTAAGGTAAATTACCACTGTCATGCTATTCTGTCCTATTCATTACCCAGGTTCTCCCTCCAAGTCTTACTCAACTGATTAATTTCACTAACACGGTAGAAATCTTTCTTCTGTCAGGTTAGTTTTCTGAGCAACGTGCTGCATTAGCATTGCTCACTTTCTAAACTGTGCATTTATTTTGCTCTCCCTGTCTTTCCAGGGCACAACTGTCTCACCTTGACCCAAACTAGGAAACCTCTCCAACTAAAGAACCTGCTGGAGGACAGTCTGCAGTATGCAGAATTCACACACAGACTTTTTCTCTTTTCCCTAAAGAAGAATCTTTTCCTAGTATTCCTGTCTTCCTGTGACATCTGTCCAGCCCAATCTGTGTCTTCCAAAACCGCAGACCAATGTACTTCCTGCACTCAATAAGAGTGATATCTACTCAGCCCAAAAATATGACTCTAAAACATATGCTAAATATTTGCAGGGGGAAGCAAGGCCACTCTGGTTTTTCAGTCCAGTGCTAAAGAAAGGTGTATGTTTTATAACCTCAGTAACTATGAGGTTGTCAGTAGGGTAGGATATACAACTGCTAGGTCTCATTGATAAGCTCAAGAACACAAACAGCCTGGCAAGCACTGTGATCACTGGCCATCTGCTGAGGTACTGCCACCTGAGGTCACTCACCCCCCTGCTCACAGAAAAGCTCACAACCAAGGCTGACCTCTGAGATCTGTGCTGCCCTGTCTCTGCAGCACTCAGGGCTGAGGAAGCTCAGTAAACCTCGGCATGATGATGCAGAAGGACAACTCCACACACAAACAATTTCGGAAAAAATCTACTAAATGCTAAATGCCAGAAGATTGCTTAAAATCTGCATCTCTTCCTTTCCTGCACCTGTTTTGTGCTACAGCATACTAAGAGGGAGGGAACATTAATAGAGCTCTTTAAGTGATAGCTCCCTTGACTTACTTAATCTACTTTATGTCATTGCTTCTCAATGGGAACACAGGCAAAATAACGTGCTGCAGCAATATTAATGATAAAATACAATTATTGAATCAGAATCCTGTTCCAAAGCACTCAGTGGAGGAAACACAAGGAAGACAGATTATAGAATATACAAGGAAAACAGAAGAAAAAAATTACAGAACATAAAAAAATTCTTTAACTTTCCCTTTTCTTTCATTTTAAGGGAGGACCCATCTGCAGCAAAGCAACAAATAAAATCTTCTGCAAAGTTCTTGTGTTGTCACTGAAGCTTGTTTTACTTTTCTAGTTATTCATTCCTCTAGTGCCACCATAGTACTTATTGAGGTTTACAAACAAAAACAGCTAGCTGTAGTCTCTACAGATTAACTGAATATCAACACATTTCCAACTATAAACTAGTTTTAACCACATCATTACTGAAAAGAAAGTCTCACAACTTACATTTGGGATTTACAAACTAGTGACAAACTGAACAGCTTTCATAATTTTAAACATCTTTTTTCTTCTTTTCTATTCTTCCCTGGCCTCATGAGAGACAGCTGTTCCCTGTTTGAGGAGGGGTCTTAGTCACTGCTAAAAACCCATACGAAGGACAGCATCACCTCTGTTTTGATATATTTTACTTTTTTGAAAAAAAACCCAAAAACTTACAATGTACTCCATCTACCTCAGTAGAATATCAGTCTGTTTCTCCAGGTTTGTCTGAAGATTGTTCCACCAAGTAAAAGGCAGGGAAAACCCTATTAAATGAATCTTTATCAGAAATTAGGAGGAAGGCTAGAAGTCACTTCTGAGACACAGAGTGATACTGTACCTCTGGGAACTACTTCTAAATTTGGGTTTTCAACATTTAAAAGAAAGAATATTAGAATGGGAGACAAGCATGTGATAGGAAAGATGTGTGCTAATGTCTTTACAAACAATTAAATGGGTGAGGGTCCTTAAGAGGAATGGATGGTAATATCTTTGAAATGGATCTTAATGTCTCTACCAACCTCACTTGTGCAAGTTTGTTACAGAGCCCAGACAGTTTGACTCCTGAACTTTAGGATAATAGTCAAATGTGTCCACACAAAGTCTATTCCAGGACCCAGACAGCCTGAACTTCTGAACTTTAAAGGAAAATGACTGGTTCAAGGAGGGGTATGTGGTAGGCAGTTCGGGAAGGCTGTACCTTCCTAGTCCCTCGGCCAAAGGGGAAAGGAAGAGGGCAACATGCGGCCGGGAGTTTAGGATAAAAGGAGGCTGCGCCCTCTGAAACCTCGAGAGAAAAACCCCACGGAGGTGTGGCCCCAGTGGACTCTATCCCTTTGTTCAAATAAAGCTGCAGACTCCTCTGTCTCCTTTTTGGACATCGGCTTTTCTGCACACATGAGATAGGTCATAATCTGTTCATTTGGATTAAAATGCTATGAAGAATGTTGACTTTCAGATCCTCCATCTCTTTCTTCTTGGCCTCCCTACAGACTAGTTCTAAGATATTTTGTGTGTTCAGTCTTCTATTTCAAGTAATGTAAATATCCTCAAGTTTCCCAGAAGACTGGTTTTCCACTATGATCCATACACCATTACAAGCTTTACACTGCATAAAAAGACTTCACAAGTGGAACAGTATTTGAGCTTGTGGTCTTCTCTTAAATCCTATTATCTCCTACACATCCTTCCTATCCCCTTCTTCCAGACTCTCACAGTGTCCCATTATGTGCTCCTGCCTGTATTATTAATTTCTTCTGTGAGAAGGGCACTTACATTTGGAGACCAAGGCGCAGGGTAGAGTTCTCTGGGTAACAACTGCTGTAGTCAGCTCATATCTGACTTAAATGAATCACCTGTCCATCCCTCTCAGAAGTGCCCTACCCAAGAACAGAAGATTTTGTAGTACTGTGTTGGGCAATTAATCACCTACACAAGAGGAAGCATGAAAGTCAACCTCTGAAGCTCCTTACAGCTGAAATAATTGCTTTCAAAATCTGGGAATTAGAGCTTTTGTTGCTCAATGCATTAGCAATCTTGACATTACAAAAAACCCCAACTGCCCATCTCTAAAGCATGTGCAGAAATCTTTACATAATTAAGTTACTTTACATCAAAAAACACTTGTTCAAAAATACTGTAGAGGCAGGTTAGCACCACAAGCTAATGCTGAGCTAGCATGAGCTAAGTAAATGACTCTTCTTCTGAGGAGCAAACCCAATACAGAAGAGGTGGTCGTGCCTGCAGAGTGAATCATCTTCTCCTCACTCAACTCTCTCAGACCAGTTCATTGCCACTGTATGTCCCTAAGTTCTCCTGTGTTTATAAGGCACTTTTGCCTTCAAAATTCCTTGAAATTCTGAGCTGTTTTTTTCCCAGGTGACTAAAAGAAAATCTATTTCCAATACAGTCTGAATAATTACTCATTGACCACTGATAGATCATAAATTGTTTCAGATACCTAGCAAAGGACACAACGCTCTAGTAGCCCCCCTTCTTTTTAACGTGAAGAAAAATTGTTTGTGTTGTACAAAAAGCAATTTCCATTTTAAATACATTACTGATTCTTACTTCTATGCATTTTCAATTAAAAGGGAAGCCCAGCTAACCAACCTCAATGAAGGCACACTGTTATGCATTTAAACCTATGATTACCTGCTTAGTCTGCTCTCAGTCACGACTAAAAGGAATGTTACAGGTGCCTTGAAAATGCACAGCCAAAAGTTAAATAAATATAGACACACAAAATAATGAGTTGCATACTTCTGCTGTAAAGTTACATTAACCAAGCCAAACTCCTCCCAGAATAGAAACGCCACCAATTACTGACTTTGAAAGGCAGTCACCTGGCTTCTCTGTCTCTCTTTAAAACATCATGAATATTTCTGAAATATGCCTTTCTTATTATTATTATTTTCAAAGCAGAGGGAACTAGAATTTCAAGCAAAATGAAGGGAGCCATTAACCTGAAGCGGTATGACAGAGAGACGAGTTTAGGGTGGTAGCACTTCTCACAAATGAGGGGCAACCTAGCAAAAAATACTTTCCTCTTTCCTACAGTTTTTAATTTGGCCAGAACAAGCCATAATCCATCCGTCACAGAGGACAGATTTAAAATAAGATCTCTTGCTACTGTGTTGAATTTGGCACAGGAACTCTTTTATCCTTTGAGAATCATGGACACATTCCAGAATGGAATGGAAAATGTGTTTTTCACCAACCCTTCTTAAGTTGTTCTGAAGTTTAAAAATTGGTTTAGAAACATCAACAATGCAACATTACAGGTTTACTTCTCAGGGAATTAACTTTTATTTCAACATAGTAACTATTAGTCTTTAAAAAAACTCAAGGACAAATTTTCCTTTCACACCCCAGTGACTGCCAGCTACATTCAGCTAAAATGACTCATAATTGCCTGTGCCCAGATTTGTCTTGCATGTTGATGACATTGTTAGCATCTGAAACTTCACGCTGATCTTTGGGAAGCAACAATGTGCATCTTTACCTTGCATCCTTCTTTACCATGGAAGATTATTTATAGTTGCTGTTGCACCTCTACTGAGGCCGCTGTGGAAGCACAGCAACAAAAGATGTCAAAGCATTCAAGGTCAAGGCAAAGAAAACAGAAAAAACTGGAATAAAACCTGAAATCACTTGTAATTTTACTCCAAAGTAAACCCCAGGCTCCTTAAAGTGGTACATACCTCAAAACTGTTGGGGGGAAAATTCCTTGGGTATAAGACACATTAAGCGCGGTCATTCACAGTGCACCTTTAAAATGGAGTTCTTCAGCCTATTCTGTATTTTGAAACCTCACATGCCAGCACTGCCTTTGCTATAGGCACCCTACAGAAAACTTTCAGGAATGCAATTTGTCTAGCATAAAATAAATAAAACAAGAGAAACTAAAATTTTTATAGCTCAGTTTTCCAGGTGCACAAGAATATCCCAGGTTAAACCAGAAGAAGGAAGGGTGAGGAACCTTGAAGAACAGCTGAGGATCATGCTGGATCCAAATCTTATTTACTCAATTTTTTATTTCATAGCAAATTTCAGCACTAAAAAAACAGGTCATGTTTCAGATACTTAAAGGTTGCAGTGAGGCAACACATAACCGCTCATTCAATTATTTTGTAATTAGCCAGAGGTGCAATCATTTTCCCAAACAACATAACTCAGTTTTTCCCTACCTAGCAATTCTTCTGCCATATCTAACAATGTTTTGTTTATACAGCATCCAGCTTAGATGTGTTTGCTTTGATGTATACTGGGGAAATCTGTGCTGCCATCCCCTAGCAGCTCATAAGAGCAGCACAGAAGGGAGGAGGAAAAGGGGAACAGTCAGAAAACACATAAGCAACCTGCAGCTCTGTGTTCTGTACACATAGCAGAGGAGTAACATGCCTTGACCACCACATTTCATGGAAACTGCATGAATATTACCAGCCAAAGTGGTTGTTGGGAGAAGAAGGGTTAAAAAGTGCTCTGCATTTTGCAAAAAGGGACTCACCAAGTTCACTGTGGAAAGATCATTAACAGAGTCTTCTAGAAGGACAAAACATGATTAGTTATTGGGGTTACAGACATTAGGCAAGGACATAGCTCTATTTAAAGCATGTTTTGCAGAGAATTCATTACTTTTACAGCTGAAAGTTCTAGGCGAATTCATTAAGCACCAGTTGCTGCCAGTGCAGAGCCTCTCAGAGCAGATAACTGCATTGTTGACACAGTAATTTGACAGAATCGGGGGTAATTCATTGTAGTCCCCATCTCTTTCAAATTAGTGGAGGACAATATAGTGTAACAAAAAGGAGAAAAGAGATTTTGTCCACAATGATGTGTCTGTGATTCACAGAACAAGTGTGTCCTGCAGCCTGGCTGGTTGAGGTAATCAAAGCACAAGGCACCTGTGCTAGAACCAACACAGGTTTTGTACTACTAATCAAATCTGGAAGAGGCCTCTGAAGCTTGTCCCATCCAAACAAGCTTAATACATTTTTTTTTTTTTTGTACCAAGAGAAGGGAAAGCAGTTTTCTTTCCCTTTTAGTAGGGCATACTGCAACTTGTCAGAGACAAAGCACTTGGTGTTCCTTCTGGGTGGGGATGGATGCAGCAACACATGTTTTTCTCTCCTGCCCTATGCTTTTAAAAAGAAAATATTTTAGGCAGTGCCTTTCAAAAATAATTGAATTATTTCCCCCCCACCCCTGTTAATTCCTATACTGGAAAGAAAAAAATTTAACATCCTCTTTCGATGCACTTGTAAAGGAATGGGAAATACCACCTTAAAAGTGACAGAAGGTTTTCAGATAACTTCAGTTCACAAGCCACCTGCCTCACTTCTCCCCTACCACTTTTTCATTTATACTGACTGCTAGGAAAAGTCTCTGGTTTCCCTTAGAAAAACTAAACTTTTTATATTTTATTTACTTGCTTTTAAATCAACTACTTTCAGGTCCTTTTGCATCATGCCATTCCTACAACATCTGTAGCTGTCTCTGTATTTTGAGCATGGCCTGCAGAGATCAGTCATGTGAAGCTGATCCCTTCCCACCTCATCCATCCCACTTTCCTCCACAATGGCCTTTCCAAGGGGCAAGAATTTTGGATGGTAGCAAGCAACACTCAGGTCACTTGCACAGTACATTTCTAATCTGGGTAACTTTCCAAAAGTCACTCAATCTTTCTGGACCAAAGCATATTTTGTTAGTATGAAGAAAATGAATGTCAAATAGCATTAAAGCTCTTTTGTGTTTGTCAGACTACTGATTGACTTCCAAGGGGGTAAACGAAGAGGTCTGAATAACACCATCCATGCACTGCCTGAAGAGAGTGTGCAGATGTGGAGGAGAATCCAACCCCACCGTACCTTGGAGTATTTCCTTATTTTACAGTTTTTCATCACAGTAGCTTCTAACAATGCCAGTGAAAGATGCTCTTTTAAACAAACAACAGGAACAAAGGATTTTCAAAATTGTATTTCACTACCAAAGTATACTTGTTTCCAAAAAAAGTTACAAGCACACTCATACTCCCAAACTGTCAAAACAGAATTGTAGTAACATGGCTGAAGCCTGCTCTTCTGTAAAAAAAAATACAGCTGCACAGTTGCTCCAAAACCAAAATCACAAGCAAGTCAATGTCCACCTGTTCGTATTTTCTGTAGGATCAAACCAAAGGTATCCTCTTCAACCAGCACAGAATTTTTAGATGACTGTGTACCATCTGAATTGTATAGGTATTTAAACTATAGCAGAATTTGCCACTTTGACTTACCAAGTGAATTACCACAGATCTACCAGATGGCCTATGGAAAAAAAATCTCCTGTTCCCCTTCCATGACAGCTTTCTATGCAAGCCACAAAATTAATGTTGAATATCAGAATAACCTTCTTCAAGAGCTGAAGCTTTCATTTAAATATTCACAGCCTCAAGACTGCTTTAAGATAAATGATTTTATATTAACAGTAAAGGAGTCAGATTTACAAAGTCAGTAAGAATTCAGAAGTTTTGCATTTTAATCACTCATAGCCACTGTATTTGATTTACTCCACAACTTCCATAAGAAAATGAAAAAGTTTTGAAGAATGAGTCATTCTCAATGTAAATCTCTAGCAAGCCTCTGTCAGTCATGTTAGTCCTCTTTACCAGTGGTTTTTCCTGCCTTCTGACTGAAACAACACAACCAGTGTAGCTACTTCATTACTTAATGACTTCTAACCTTAAAAGACTGCAAATATACGGAAAGTTAAACTAATACACAGCAATTCTCCACGGAATAAAAGAAACCATTATAAACATCAGTGTAACTTGTGCATTCCCTACCCTAACACTTCTACAAAGAGAAAAAACAAAAAAATCTGTAGAGATCTGGAATGCTTCTACCAAAGCATATGTATCTACAAACATAAAAGAGGGAAATAAAATTCCTTCATTCTAATACAATATTTACTTGACATAAATTGTACATTCCCTTGGCTGTATTATAATAACAACCTCTGGGAAGCTACCATTCCAAAAATTATAGCTTAGAAAGAAGTTTCAGTGCTGGACATTTGTTGGGAAGACTAAGCTCCTTGTAGTTTTGTTGGCAAGTTTTTCTTTTTACTTATATATTTATTAATTTCCGGTTTTCAGCAGTTCATTGTACCTTCGTTCAAACTGTTTAGTTTACGGCACAGTTTTATATGCAAATTTTATTCAGTAGAGCCTCTACTCATCATAAGTGTCACAGGAAAAAAAGTGTGACAGATTTAAGGCTTGAGATTTTTTTCATAAACTTTGAAGGAACACTGAAATTACAAAGCACACTGAATTCACTGTAAAGCATTTTCTCTAAGCATGTGCCAAATTAAGTATACTAAAGTGTTTTTTCTCCTAAATGTACTGTGAGACTTTATGCTCCATTTTCTATTTCTAAATATTCGAAATAATTAGGAAAGTCCTGTCTTCTGCATGGAGTCAAACTTACTGTTTGCTTAGGTCCCCCTGAACTAAAGTTTGTTCCTGCTCTGTGAAAAGATTTCCATTACCTTTAGTAACACTGGAGAAAAAGCAAGTTTTCAACCTCATACAAATCAAAATTCAGAAAACTCAGAGTTCAAAATGAAGAGATATTTTACTGCCAATAGGAGAGAAAAAAGTCTTAACAAATCAGCCAGTTGTTGCACTAACAACATCAAATAAAGAAATTGTAGAGCTTATTCTACCCTTTATCAATAATGCATGGCTGCGCAGAGACAATTTATAGCTGTTTTCCATCACTGGGTATTGTGCAGTACTAAATTAAGTCAACAAAATTCAAGGACAGTCCACCCACACAGCTACTGTGAGCCAGCCAGGCCACTTTGAATAAGCATTTTAAAGGCATAAAGTGAGTTTTATTAGCATGCTGAGACACAGTTCCTAGTGGACAAAGCATCTCCTTTGAAAAAGCAGAAGTACATTTAGCAGAAAGAAAGATGGGTTGCTCTTGTGCCTTACATGCAGAGAAACAGCAGAAGGGGACATAAAAAATATATAGGTAACAGCTCAAAACCCTGAAATTGTTAAGATTAAAACATGAAACAAGAGAATTTACTTTCTATACTAGGAACTGATTATCATTCTCAGAAAATCATGAGAGTTGCTGAATTCATGTCAGGTTCCAACAGCACAAGAACTAAAGCCCAAAGATGTTTTGGTGGGATTTTTTTTACATTTAGGTTGTTCCAAAGATTAACAGACTTATTTTTTTAATCTTTCACAAGTCACATAAATCAGAAAAGCACACAAGCCTTTCATCAATATAAAGAACTGGTTACTGTACTGAAATAGCTCAGCAGCAGTTATTGTACCAGTAAAAAAGTGAGGGGTAGGGTCCCTTCCACAGACCAAATTCACCAAAATACAGTATGGCGCAAGTTGGTTGCTTTCAGTCAGTAGCACCAATTCCAAGCACAGTGGTCCCAGCACTTGAATGCCTCAAATGCAAGAAAGCACCAAGGAACTTGGAGCACATGTGGTGGCCACCACATTCAAGTTTTACCCAGACTCTGCTCCAGCAGTGACCAATGTGCAGGTGCGGCCTCCACCTGGGCCCTCCTCAGCTTGGTTTCAGACATGGAGCCACAAGGTGGATGGCAGCACCACCAGGAGGTGGCTTTGAGTCACACTGCAGACTTCTACTGCTGTTTCTTTTACAGTCAGGCTGCACAGCTAGCTTTCCTCTAGAAAGTACTGGCAAGCACGAGGTGACATCGTGACAACCTTTCCATACCCAGAGCACCACTCCACATGGGACCCTGCAGGTCTCTCTGGCAACCAACATGGAAAAAATCCTTCTGTACAATGTGGGAAGGTGGAAGCTGTAATACAGCACGGCTGGGCAGCTTGATGGCCTTGTGGCATATTTAAGCACAACCACAATTAAGAGGAGGAAGGATGAAAGAACCAGAGCTTAAGCCACAACTGTTTTAAGTTAGTCAAGTGGAAATACCTGGTCAAATAAAAAAAGTGATTATTTATTGTGCAGGTGTTGAGAGAAAACCAACTCTGTTCAGTGGTATTTGGCTTTGAGCAAAGTTTAACTTCACTTAAAATACACATATTTTCTCAAAAATCAGATCTCCCTTGCACATGAAAGTATGTCAGGGACCTCTGAAGCCAATTAATCAGTGTGTAAAACTCCAATTTAACTGCTCAAGCAAGCACAGAAAATTCAGAAAGTGAAAGGCCAGACTTCAAGATAAACAGAAGTGTAAAAAAACTACAGCTTAAGGATCAGCTAAGCAAGGCAATTGCTGAGCATTTGTATTTGAACCAGTCTGTATTTTAATCGGTCAGAAGTGCAAGATTTTCTTCATAAGGTTGGTTGTTGCTTTGACTTTTTTCCCCTCTTAAATAGGCTGAGTTTCCGCTGTGAAAAGTGAAAATGCTGTTTTGAGTCTCATGATATTGCAGTAAACCCTTTTTTCTTACTAAAATCAAGGCTACAGGACACAGCTTTGAGAAACCCCAGGCAATCCTAGTGAAGCAATCATGGTTTTATAAATGGAAATTAATTTTAATAAGTCTTTTGCTCATCTCACATTGCCAAAGTCTGTGATCCAATTAGAAGTGCAGTGCTTTAATGATCTGCACAGGGATCACATTCAGTGAAGTTCAGAAATAGACAAAAATGCTCCTGGGCCCTTTCCATGGAGTGTATCACACCAGTGAGATGCCAGCTTTGTAACTCACAGGCAAAAAACACTGAGGTGTTCACATTAGTACTTCAAGGTATCAGTATCTGTACAAATGCAAAATGCCTTGAGCACAATGAAATGTTGTGTTACATGCCATCACACCACACACAGTCTTTGAATACTGTGTTTTGAGGAGAGAAATTAAGCCCGCTTCTCCCAAGACTTGCTAAATTAGCAACCCTACCTAGTGTGCCGACATTTAATTGGTAGCACATCTCCATGCTGATGGCTACTGCCAGTAATGCCTGTACTCCCCTGCCCTCTGTCACCGCCCAGCGCTACGGCCGTGTGCAGGACAGCTCACCAGGCCACTCCATGTAAGGACAAGCAAAGATACATATGTATGTATGTGTGTATGGAACTTGCAGGGCATTTAAATTCAGAGCGCCTGAAAAGGAAATATCTTCATCCTGCTCCTCTCCATATCCACAGCCTTGTGACAAGAGCTGACACTGTCCACTTCTCAGTGACTGTACCTGGTGCTCCGGTGCTTTCCGAGGCAGTCAGCAATCATCCCTATTGCCAGCTCCCTGACAGCAGATACAAGTCTGCTCTGGATTTTCCAGCCTTTCTGCAATCATACTCATCCTCTCTCTCTGCATGTGTTTCCTGACAGCACCTTCCCCTCATCTCCCACCCTGTACCTTGCAGGGCCACCCACTGCACCCCGCTGGACACACAGGCTGTGACTGCACTACGTTACTGGCACCTGCTGCAGCACATTGGCAGGTCTGGGGATCTGCAAAGGCAACCTGAGAGCCCCTCTGGCCATATATACACATATTTCCTTCACTTAGAAACCCGTACTTGGCTGAGGGTGTCCACTTCTACAGCCAGGACATGGCTGCAGCACACAGCCACCCAGGAACTGGGACCAGGCTAGTCATACCAACAGTAAGTTTCCTTATTTTGCCTTTTCTAAGCATTTCTCCTTCTGTATCAAAACACTTCTTTGCCACCAGAAAAGATAAAATCCACCTACAGATGCTTTTCCTGGTGAAAAGAATCATCTCCAGAAGAGCAAGAGCCCAGGTACACCCAAGTGAAGAACAGCATCCTGCAAGAAGGAACAGACACTACTCCATGAGCAAGAGCCCAGGGCCAATCCAAAATGTGCTGGTGTGAGGCCTGCAGAGAAAGTGCACACAGGATTCCCAATCATGGCAGCTTGTCTATTGCAGCATCCTCTGCTCCCTTTCTGAACTCCTTTTACAGAACAGAGCCAGAGAGAGTCAGTGGAGTCTGGGTGTTTCCAACTACACACAGACACACAGACCTCTTACCCATCTAAATGGCAAGTTCACAGAGTAATGAAAAATGGCAGGAGATCTGCTTTCTCACACTTACTGAGTTTCAAAATCTGGGGAAAACCACTTTGGAATCACTAGATTCAGGAGGCCTTTACCTGCCCCAGAAGCTGGCAGCAATTCAAGTCCACACCTGTAAGCACCAGATTTACTCCACACTCAAAAAGCCAAACAAGCTGTCCCCACTGCTTGTTTGCGCTCTGATTAAAGCTGCAAAAGCAGCACAAGACAAGCAATTAGCCATCCTAGGTAATCACAGTTGTCAAGAGACTAAATCCTTCCTCTTCAAAAGAGAAGTTCAGTTTTAGGTGTGTCTTACCTCTCATCCAACTCTGCAGCACATTGTAGTGCATGCAGTAAGGTGGAGATTCTGATGGAGAATTGGTCTCAGCATGGCATTCTATAGGGACTGAAGATCACTACTACTAAATAATTCTAACACATAGACAGAAAGACGAAGGCATTCTAATGGAAAGATATACAAGCACTTAAGAGTGTACAATTAGTGATTTAGGAAAAGAAAATAAATTGTTTCTTCATGAATGTTTCTTCAAATTGCATGGATTTTGTCTTACTGAAATCAGTGAATTTGCTAATAACCAACAAATACTGGTAGCTGGGACCAATACAAGACTTTAGGTTCATACAGCTTTGTGCTGTTTTTGACTAGGGTAGAGTTCATTTTCCTCACAGTAGCTGACAAAAAGCTATGCTTTAGATTTATGCTGGTAACGAGACTGATAATACACAGACATTTTTGGTTATTCCTGAGTGCATGCACAGTGTCTTTTGCTCCTCATACCATGCCACCAGCAAGCAGGCTAGGGGTGCGCAAGGAACTGTGAGGAGACGCAGCCAGGATAGATGACTCGAGCTGACCAAAGGGATATTCCAGACCATATGGCATCCTGCTCAGCATATAAAGCTGAGGGAAGAAGGAAGAGGGAACATCTGGAGTGATGGTGTTTGTCTTCCCAAGTCACCATTATGTGATGGGGCCTGGCTTTCCTGGGATGGCTGAACACCTGCCTGCACATGGGAAATGGTGAATGAATTCCTCATTTTGCTTTGCATGCATGGCTTTTGCTTTCCCTATAAAATTGTCTTTGTCTCAATGCAGAAGTGTTTCACTTTTACTCTTCTGACTCTCTCCCCCACCCCACTGGTGGGAGAGTGAGCAAGTGGCTGTATGAGACTAAACCACAATAGGTGGATTAGAGACCAAGAGGTGGGGCTGGGACAGTTTGTGGAACCACATCTGTCTTCTTCCTTCTGCCCTGGCAAAAGAAATCATATCTTACCTTAAAAGACTGTAACAGAAGTGCCAGTCTCTACTTTCCTTTAGGACTTTTTAAACATCAGAAATAATACAGTGGATTCAGCTAATTCAATGTGTCAGCATTTGACAGCACATTCAGGAACCTGAGAATCATCCTACAAGAAGAGAAATCAAAAGCACCCATTAGTCACTGCATATGTTGTGCAATATATCTTATGCTTAAAACTGCTGATGCCTGGTAGAGCCATGCTGCTGAACAATAAAGAAACTACCACAAAAATGAAAGGCTAAGTTACTTTTTGTTTCCAAGGTGAAATGCTCAAGCATATTTTGGCTACAACACTATAGGGAGAAAGCACACATCTTGCAATAGCTGTGTCACCCTGCCCTGCCTTCCCAATTTAAATCTTTGTTCAAACAACAGTCCATGTGAATGCACAGATACAAAGCTCCAGGCATGTCAGGATACACCAGCCACACCAGTTACAGAAACACAGCAGTAGATGTTTGTAACCTGGACTAGTTTAAACTGGGAAATGCATCAGAAACCCATGTGAGCTAAGTATTAGCACTTTATAAGCAAGGATCTTGATGTATGTGGAAGACATATGGAGGTACTTTATAAAGTACAGGAAAAGGAGAAACATTTACAGATGGACTTGGTTCATTTCCCTGGATAGGCTTTTCTCAAAATTCTCATCTTGCAAGCACTCAACCCATACTGAGAAAAGACATTCCAACTGCAGCAGAGTTCATGCCTGCAACACTACAGCACACAAGACAGCGCTCTTCCTCCACAGCAATTAAGCAAAGATGTTCCACCAGTAAGGTTTAGATACTTGTTTTTCAGTTCCAACCCATCTGGCGTGTTTAATCCCCCAAATGACCAAACTTCCCAAAACTAGTGGCACATCCACACACTCACCAACAGGGTTCTTTGCACCGAGATATCCTGCCTCACACCCACTCACAAGGACAGTCCGAGTCAGCTGCACCCTGAGGCAGTGCCGATGTGTAACAGCTGCGCAATGATGCCACTCTGACATCTGACAGCTACGGAGCGAGGGGCCAGCAGAAAAACTTATCTATATCTAGCATGGTTACTCAAGAGAGTTTTAAAGATTATTTTCGGGTAAAAGACACTTCTTATCTATCCAAGTTGTTAAGTACTTTCCTAAAGCGTTGGTACAAATATACAAAGTGACCTCTGTCCCAGTTTGTAAAACTATAGAGATGGAGGCTTAATGGAGTGTAAGCAAATCATACCAGGTAAAAATCACAGTTTTTATTATAAATTAATAAAAAACCTAGCACTGAAAGCATGTCACAGGCCAATGTGCCTACACAGACACAGATGTATTGTTCTAATCCTACACTGCTTACAAATCCTTAAAAAAGCTGCCTAAGGGTTAATTATCTTAATAAACTAAAATAAAAAACAGCATTTGAAGGGAAACTACAAGTGTCCATGTCTTTGGGAGAAGTGGAGGGGGAAACTAAGTTGGACACCTACATTTGTTAAAAAAGATCAGAAATCCAAAAACCTCAAGCTTAGATGAGCTTTAAATTAGTATTCAGTGCTCTTAAGTTACTCCAAGGAAATGGCAGTCAATTTCTTCCTCCCTCCTCTTTCTAACACTTTCTCAATAAATTTACTTTTACTTTTAACCATTTATGTAAAATATGAATGTTCTATACAGCGAGTTACCTATTCATGATACCTTAAAAATGCCTTTCTTACAATGGGGTTATATTCTAAGCTGATTACAAATATCTCCATTTACATAATAATAAAGACTGCAATGCATAAGGAAACTTGAGATTATAGGAAATAAATTATATCCTTGGAGCTCTACATTCACAAATTATAGGAAGTACCACTATCATTGCTTTTCTCTATAACCTCCTGCACTACACTTCTGTATAAAGCAGTACAGCAGTTTCCAGATGTTAATCAATAGTTACACACCCTAGGCCACTGTTCAAGGACACAAAAACCTGACTTTCAAACCCCTGCTGCCATGTGTCCCTATATCATGCTGTCAAGATCATTCAGGTATTTCTCATGGGTTAATTTTTTTCCAGCAGATTTCACATTCTGCACGTTGTCCCACAGCAAGCATAAACTCCCTACCAGGTACTCTGTGTAATTTAGCTGAAGAGAGTTTATGCCCTCACCTGTTCCAAATCAGCCTGAAAACACAGCAACTGTGCAACACCAAAGGCCAGAACCAGGACACGGCTTGAGCCCCAAGATGAACTAGTAACAATATTGTGGGAATTGTTCCTTTTTGTCAAAGAGGACTGATCGAAAGTCAGAAATCCTTTAGGAACCACCATTTATCACGTACCTTACTGTTTTCTACACCAGCAGATGGAAAGAATGCTTCAGTTTCACTTTTTACCCCAAACAAATCACAGCATGCATGTGTACACAATCATCTGACTCCTACACATCCAAGCACAACCAAAACAAAAACCAGTTCACCGTATACCCATTTTTTCCCTTAAGGGGAGAACAAACCACACCTAACAGGTATTAATAAAAACACCAAACATTAGAAAACATTCTGTTACAATGGGTATTTAAAAAAATATATGTAACACTAAGCAAAATTTTAATCTGTACAAAATGGATGTATGTATCTCACATAAAAAAGTAATTGCTCTTCTAAATTGCCTCACAAATGGCAATCTAATTCCATTTCCAGCCAGAAAATTTACTCAGTGATTAGCATAACAGTGTTAAGCAGAAGGAAAGAAAACCAGAAATGAAAACAAACATGGTCAAACAGTTAAGTGGAGATATTGAATATACAACGGGAGTGCATTTACTGATAAAGCTGTAGGTTTTACATAAGGTTTTAACCTTTGTAACATTTTAGATTTAAGCAAAACTTGCTATGCAACAGATATTTCTTAAAGTCCCAAAAATATGGTGTCAACAATTTTTAACAAAAGGTCCACGTTTCACACCATACTTCACTGGCCTGACAAGTTCCCTACAGAAGGGTAACAGATGTATTGCATCTTCTCTCCTTTTCCATTCTAACACTGTTCAACACCTCCTCCCACACGCTCCTCCAACACACACACTTCCCTCCAGCAGACAGCAGCCTGATTCACTTATCTAAAGAGGAATTTATGCTGGCCTGAAAAAACACCAGCCCCCTCAACTGCAAGGACATGCCTGGATAGCTTATTGAGATATGCCTCAGATGTTGTGTCCAACAAGCACTGCTAAGTCAGCTAGAGATGTCCTGTGTAGCACAAGAGGCATAGTTACGTTCTCGGTGCCAAGGAGATATTATTTTAAAATAAATTTGAATGTAACATTTCCAGTGGTAAAGGCACTACCTCCTGGTGAAGATGTTCTACATTTTGGGACAGAAAGCCTTTAAGCAGTCAAAAGCACCATTTAGCCTCGGTACATTTCACTGACATAAGTTCTCATAATTACTAAAGGAAATAACTGAGGCTATGTCTGGGTGGCACACAGCACCATGCTAATCACCCCTTCAGAGACATTAATTAATCCGGGCAGGGCACCACAGTAACATGACTGCTCTGCCTGCGGAATCTCCCAGTGCTGATGTATCGTGCCATTTGGATACCCGCCTCCCACCGCAAGCAGTCTCTTTCACATGAAAGAGTCTTACACCGAAGATGAGTCCTCCACGGAGGGGTGTTTCCTCTCAGAAGCTGTGTGTTTTACTGAAATCTACGATCTTCAGCACACAACACTGAGCTGTACACTGCACCAATTCTTGACAAACAGTAAAATAATCGACAAGCAATTACTGAGCATCCTCGGCTGCTAGGAGGAGGAATGTGAGGAGGTAAACCTACAGACAGTCTCCTGGGCCCCAGAAGAAAAGGTTGAGGTCAGCATCTCAGAGGAGCTATGTGTAATGATAATGGTGATTGACAATCAGCTGAGGTAATTTGCACCACATTTTAACAGGCACATTGAAAACAGACCAAGGAGAAACCCTCTAGCACTAGTATAAATGTTCTCCATTTAGTAAACTCCAAGTAGCAGGTAATGATGTGGTTGTCAGCACGGCAGAAGTTAAATTGTTGCCAAAGCGACTTTGCTTTCAACTTTCTGGTGATAAAACAAGTCCTGGGCTAAAGCCAGAACACTTTATCTACTGTACCTGATGCCACCTCTTGGTACCGAGACTTCTTGGTACCAAGACTTGCTCTTCACGTACTTCACACAAATGGACTTTGATCTTCTTTTGACTTGTTAAAACACATACAGTAAGGAATAATGTACTCAGCAGTAGCTTAAAGCACCTGTCCCAGTAGGAACTGGTTTTTGAACAGCCAAAGAGCAAAAGGGAAGGGGAACATGTGATACACAATACAACCTGCAGCAGAACACTGCCTCGTACCTGTCCACAATAAAGAATGAAAAGACACAGAAGGGTTATTCCCGTGGCACAAACAAGCCAAAGTCAGGGAAGTGTTTTACTACCGTGCAGAACAGACAATTTCAGATTCTGAACAGCCCCTATCCAGTCCCCTCTTTCTCCTCCCCACAAATATATATTTAAAAATTAATCATTTCCGAGACAATCCTCTTCTTACGGCCTCTCTCAACAGACACAGACCTTCTGCAAAACACAGTCCCATGAATTCCGGATTTACTTAAGTGAGATGGCTCACGTTGCAGGTAAATGGGATCCACCAGCTCAGCTAGAAACTGGCAGGCAAGGCTAGCTTCTCACGTGTCAGTCAGTTTTGCACAGACAAAGGTCACAGCACAAGGAAGGGCAGCTTCACCTTGGGTTTGTACTACAGTGTTCAGAAGCTGGTGACTGGTTTCAACACGTAGGCTGTTTCTGGTGGCAAAAACACAGGGACAACTGTCTAACAGAGTGCATTGCCTCGAGAGAGGAAGAAATCACATCGATTAAACAGTATCAAGAGTCCTTGAGACTTTCTTGGTTTCAGCAGAGAGGACAAATACTCAAATAAGTCTGTCAGATGCAGCACAGATGAATAAAATACTATAAAAAGCATAATAATTCACTTATGAGAAATTAAATTGCATTTGATAAATAGGTGTTAAAGTAGCAGTTTTCACACTTACTTTCACACTTACACAAATACTTCAGCTCATGAAAAATAGAAAGGTGTCATAAAAGACACATTTGCTACCCGATCCATTTCAAAAACATTCGCAAATGTTGTCAAAACATATGGTGTACATCTGAGTTTAACACTGCCTAATAGAAGGCTGTCTCCTTCAAAGTATTTTTTTTACCCAAAGGCTGACTGTGAATTGTACACAGTAAAAGTGACAAGATAGGTAAACGCTTCAGTCTCCAAACAACAAAAACTAGTCAAGAGTGTGACAAAACCCAGCAAGCCATACAAACGTGTGCTGAATCTTAATAGCTTTAGCTGTCGAGTCAGGTGAAATTAACTCAGCATTCAGTGTACACTCAGAGGTCAGATACATGTTCCACTCCCTCCTCCAGTGCCTTCCCTACACGAACTGTGGAGTTCATGCTGGGCTTTGTGAGAGGAGACCTTTGCTTGGTAGGACAAACAATACCATGACACAACCACCACTGCAATGGAGATTTTCAGCTGGCAGACAGAGATCTGAGTTTTAACCAGAAATGGGCAAAGTTCTGAAAAGAAACAGCACAAACATCCACTCCAACAACCGAGGCTGCTGCCAGAGATGAAGCCTTGCTGACAGTGCTAGAGTTCAGGACTTTCTTTATCCCATCTGCAGGGAGACTGCTCCTTGTGGACTTTACCTATATAGGGATTCACATCCAGTGACTGAGGTGATAAACTCATTAACACACCCACATTTTCTTTGTGAGGATTTTTTTTTCCACACATGCCCATGTGCAGGCAGACATAATTCTTTGTTCTCTGACTGCAAAACTAAGCTACCAAATCTCAGCCCAGATTTAAAAACATAATGTATTTCCTATGGCTCTAAAGCAGGATGGGCTTTACGAGGCCAGTTTAGATGGGATACTTGATGTTAAGCAAGGAATGGAGGGAGAAGAGGGTTTCACAACAGAAGCACTGGTGTGAAGTTACCTAAAAAAATGGTCCAAGAAAGAAGGAAAACTGTAAAGACCCTCAGCTACCTATCTTCTCCTTTTAACTTTCCTCAATACACCAATTATATCCTGTGCTACATCTCTTATTCAGTTATATCCTTTGCTTGTTTACATCACCATATCATAAAATACTGCTGATAAGGAACGACAGACATGATAAATCTGTGCTTGCTTCCTTAAGGCAATCAGAGATTAGGAAAGGGCATGAAAGTATTTCTTTTGTCTTGCAATGCAAAGGAACTGCAAAGGTGGGGAATGAAACTGAAAGGGATCATAAAATACTACCTTGCTTGCCTTCTTCCCAGGTGAAACAGCCTCTCACCTGTCAGCGAGACACATGATGCTCCTGAGGAGAGCCACTTGCTTACTCCTCTGGTCCCATCTCAGCTGGACAAGCAGAGGAAGGGAGGTGTAGCAGCCTGGAAGCTCTTAAAAGGCAGAAGATACTTCACTAAATATCTTAACCTTTAAAATTCAGTTAAAGATACAGAATTGATAGATATTATCTCCAGGAGCAGCAGATCTGAAACACTAATAACCTCTAAGAATTCCAAAAATGTTCAGTTGCTAGATTTCAGGTGACAAAAGCAAATCTCTATAAAAACTCCTCTTTGTGCTCTTTCCCCATCCTCACTGAGTATGAAAACATTCCCCACATGTCAGTCATCACTACACATCTTCATGGGTGTAACACAGCTGTAGCTAACAACAGGCAGCTGGTCTGCTCTAGAAGCATGCCAAGAACCTGCATCTTAGGGAATTCCTGTCCCTCACATATCCATCTCCATATCTAGGCCAGAAGGCTGAAGCTACCTTTACTTAGGGACAGGCAACATCCTGAGACTTTGAGTCAGAATGAGAATCGACAACGGGGCTCACACCAAGTCAAACCCTGGACCAGGTCACTTCTTTGCAGCTTGGGCTTTCCATATACATATTACCTAGTTGCCTTTAGGGATTTTCAAGTGGATCTTATGACCATCTTCCTAGTGATATTCAGAAGTTTATATTCCTAAAAGATGGGAATTTTGGGAGGGCTGTGGTAGACCAACATTCAAAATCCAGCACTGTTTGGGAATGATCCTCAACGCTCTCCACACACTCCTGGTAGTAGCTCTGTGGAAGTTATGACACCGAACCAAGATGAGAAAAAAGCCTCCATCATATTTTCAGCCTAAAGCTCTGAAAACATAATGAACTGATGAACCCCAAGCTGCACAGTGCTATTGGGTGGCGAGCTCCTCACTGCAGGAGACTGCAACAAGAAGGGTCCTCAAAAGTCCCATATCTCTGAGGGCCATTGTCATGGCAGCACAAAAAAAAGCAGATATGACAGCTGTCTCATCAGATGTTCTGAATCAATTACTTGAAGAAGAGCTAAAAATAAGGTCGTTCTGAATTTATCTCCTGTTAAGCAAACTAATCCAGAATAACTACTGTATGTTCCTATGCCTTCTAGAGCACTGTGTTCTAGACAAAACAGTAAAGCAGACATTTTAGATGAGAGATGGCAGACAAAAAATGCATTTCCAAGGATTCAACGACCAGGAAAATTAAATAACCAAGTATGTGGCCTCCAAGGAAAAGGACAGATTATTCCCCAAAGTTCCACCACCAGCTCTCAACAGAACAGCTTTCCCCAGTTAAACTTCAAGCCCGATAGCCCAATCAGAAGAACATTTGTCAGCATCAAATGAAACAAAGCAGTTTGTCCTAGCATAAGGAAGACAAGGGGAGGACAAGCAGGACATAGGCAGTACTGGTCAGGATGTTCCTCTCTTCTGAAACTTACCATGGCTTGCATGTTCAGCAATGACATTGATCAGGAGCTCTATTAAAGGCAGCATACACAAATGGCAGTATTTTTGGAATCATAAAATGGTTTGTTTGGAAGGGACATTAAAGATATCTAGTTCAAACCCGCCTGCCATGGGCAGGGACACCTTTCACTAAACCAGCTTGCTCCAAGGTTCATTCAGCCTGGCCCTGAACGTTTCCAGGGATGGGGCACCCACAGCTTTTCTGGGCAACATATTCCAGTGCCTCACCACCCTCACAGTAAAGGAATTTTTCCTAACAGCTGATCTAAACTGACCTTCTTTCAGTTTTAATCCATTCCCCCTTGTCCTGTCACTACATGCCCTTGTAAAAAGTCCTCCTCCATCTTTCTTGTAGGCTCCCTTCAGATTGTGAAAGGCAGCAATTAGGTCACTCTGAAGCCTTCTCTTTTCCAGACTGAACAATCCCAATTCTTTCAGCCTTTCCTCACAGGACAGGTGCTCCATCCCTCTAACCACCTTGGTGCCCCTCCTCTGGACTCACTCCAACAGTTCCATGTCCTTCCTGTGCTGGGAGCCCAGAGCTGGATGCAGCACTGCAGGTGGGGTCTCACCAGAGCAGAGCAGAGGGGCAGAATCCCCTCCCTGGCCCTCCTGCCCACGCTGCTTTGGATGCAGCCCAGGACACGTTTGGCTTTCTGGGCTGTGAGTGCCCATGGCTGGGTCATGTCCAGCCTCTCCTCCACCAATATTCCTGTCCTTTCTGCCAAAAAATAAGTAGCAAGACTCTCATTACAATATCAATATACTCTCTCTCTCTCCACATATAGAACACTATCCCCCGCCACCTCCAAAATCTTAAACAGTAGATTTTCATGCTCCAGCTCACAGACATTAAGGTTGTAGTCTAACAACAATCTTGCAAAGTAGACTGCGGAAAACACACGTGTGCACAGTGTGAGTGTCACTGTACGTTTCTCCAACTGCTAAAAAATGTCACTTGCATGCAAAAGTTCCACCTACTCACACAGCACATAAAACATGAAGGTCACTAAGCAATGTGAACCTCAACGAACTCTGCCTGAAAAGTGTAGGCTCTCATTTGCGAGAGCAGCCAGCAAAAGGCAGGGGAGGGAGAGCACAGAATGGAAATGCAGATGAAAAAGTCAGTACAAGCTTTGCAATTTTGCTTTATCATCTCAGTGTGCTTGCAGGTACTCAGGGTCACCACAGATAAAAATCACCAATTTAATTGTCATCCCACCATCACTTCTGCCAAGCAGAATTTGACTTGTGTGGGACTGTCCAGGTTGTTGCAGCAGTTTGCAAACAGTTTTTCGGCTATAAAGAGGCACCGACCAGGCACGCACACACACACACACACACACACTTTAAGACTCCTTCGACATTAAGTCCTGCCATTCCAAAACAAAACACCACTTCAAGCCATGAGTACTCTCCCATTTAGATATATTTTAAATAATCAATTAGATTGTAAATCCAAAACCTACGCAGTGACACAAACCAGATCTGATTTCACTATTTCCTGAAAGAGCAAAAAAAAAAACAATATTAAAAACTTACAGGGCTGTTAGTCCACCGTTTCTCTCTGGCACACGGTATATTATCTAACTGCAATGCCTGAAACAGTAACTTGACCTCTCTGGGAAGGTGGGCGGTATTATTCAAGCTGAAACATTAGAAACATGCATAATTACTCTGGGTATTTGCCACACATTCTTTTATCTGTAAACCAATATGAATAGAAAAGTCACACTGACACTCCAGGCTTAGATTGTATCCCAACCATCAATTATGAAGATTTTTCATGAGGTCTCAGGAGAATAAAATTTTTTAGAGCCAGAGAAATTTTCTCTGGACTTAACTGTGCATATGTTACAAAGGTAAAATGCCAGCACTGCCAACTCAAAGCCAAGACTTCAGTGGGATAAACCATGAATTTTGAGCTTTCTGCCCCACCACTGACAATACTGTGATTTTGTTTTCCTTCAACCCCACAAAACCACTGCACCCATTCATGTGGCACTTCTGAGGATGCCTGCCGTAGCACCAGCCACATCCCATCATTCACCATCCACCCGTTCCTGCAGGGTGATGCCTCACACACCTGTGTGGTGCCTGCCTGCTCCTCAGCAAACCCAAGGACCTTTGGCAGAATCACACCTTCCATAGGGCTGGTTGGGATAAAAACCCACTGGAAGGTAAACAGGCAGCTGAAGCACGAAGAAAAGAGACCATGCTTGTTCCTGACTCCAGAGGCATCCGCAGCTCACATCATAGCTGCCTACGCTTATAGCAGCTCCCCCTTCACACCAAGCATCCTCTGCATGTAGCCTTGTCTTCCCTTCAAAGATAAAGCAGCATTCGCCTTTCAAGTGGCAGAACCACAAGAAAAATTAAATACTACAAGCCAATACTCACAGCTGAAGCTGTGAAATGTAGAACACTTCCAGTACTTCTAAGGCTAGAAAACAACACAAAATGCATATTTTTCTGAAGAGGGAGAAAATGCTGTTCACAAGAGAGAAGAACTGCACACACAAGTCCACTAACAGTCTTCTCTAACTAAGTTCTCATATTCCTCAAAATCAAGACTAGCTGCACTCCTGACCAAGTGAGATGCAGCAATATCTATAGCTGTTCCGATCTCAGTTGCCGCTGAACTTCTTTTGATACCAGCATCTACATGTTGCTGTTCTGGGCAACTGACTTGACTAACTCCTTGATGCAATGGGACTTCCAGCATTCTTGATTCAGCCTATTTCACTCTTGGTACTTAGCACAAATATATGTGGAATACAAGGTATTTATTTCAGCTAATTTCCCGGGCATTAGGGACACTGCATGCATGTGGAACACTGTTCCTGCAAAGATACATTAATAATTCTAGAATCATCCTTCTGTTTTGTTTTTCAAGCAGCCCAGCCCCCTGCATATCTTGTTCATCATTATATACTTCCAAAACTTTGGAAATCATAGCAATGCACACAGTGAAGTGCCTCTTGATACTTTAAGTCAGATTTTGTAGTACCAACAATGTGTTTTCCCTTTATGCAGGATAACCACATATGTCAGGGAATACAAGTTGCCACAGAAACCTCACTGAAAGCAAAACTTCAGGGCAGTATTTTCCACATGTATTTGAAATCTCAAGATATGAAAATTGGTCCTTGTCAAGTTATTTTGACCATATAACCAGAACTTGCTGGAGACTTTTTTGGTAAGTTTGAAATATGTTTTTGTAAACAATGGTTTATGCAGAGTTTAAAACCTGTGTACTTTCTTACACACATGTGAAAAATGTGGACAGCTTTATTTTGAAGATTCTCTCCCTCTTCCACAAAACCTAAAGAAGAATTAAAAGATGACAGAGCAGCCATCTTAAGCCTTACCTAAAATATCTATTCAAAAAGTCTGAGGAATGCAATGAAAATGCTTTAAGTCAAACAAAAGTGCCTTGTGGTAAAGAGAGGAAACGGAACAAAGATCTGAGTTTGCAGCAAATACTGGTTGCAATCATTTAATCGCCACTGTTTAAGAGCAGGAATTTCTCCAGTCTGTTTCAGTATTTGCTATTCCAGTAAACACAAATAAAGGGAAAAGTCAATATTATAGTTTTAAGATTCCAATTTCGAACTGGTTTGATAACAACCTTCCCCAAGTCATTCTCCTGGGAAAGACTTGCTAGAGCACAGAGCTAATTAGGGCTTTGTCAGTTAAGCTCTCTCTCCTGCTTTGTTCAGAAAAGCTGGACAAATAGCTTATCCATGGCCAGACCTGGAGGCCTTTCACAAATATTTTGTATTCCACAGCAAGCTTGGGCACATTGCATAAACATCTGGAGTACGCACTAGAAACATGAACACCTCCCCGCTCTGCCCTGCCGCGAGTGTCTTCATGACACCTTCATCAACAGTGACAGAAAGAAAACAGTATTATTGTGGGCTTCCAGCCAAAAAAATGTTGTCATCTATAGTCTGTCTGTATGCACATGAAGATTTGGGGTAAAAGGGAGGAGGGGTAATTCAGGTGCTTAAACAAGTGTTCCAGTCTCCCTTCTCAGTACTTTAGTTCTGAGAGAAAGAAGGTAAGAAAGAGCCTTGTATCATTATTAAAACAGAGACTATTTCCAGAATGATTGGAGACTAAACTGCTTTGGAGGGAAGAGCAGTGAAAACAGATATGGCTCATATTTTCCCTGGAGGTGCAGTCCGGTTTGGAAGTGCTCTTAGCACACAGAAGTTAAGACAAAGACAAGTCATCCTGATGTACTCTGGCACCACCCTAGACCAGAGTGTGGAGAAAACTACAGACACTGTACGAAACAGGGGCACCTACAAAATGTCCCTGCTGTGTTGACCATGCCAGGGCCCACGACTGATAAACCAGTTGCTCACAATACAACAGATACTTTGATACCACATTTCACAGTGTAGATGGATTGGAGCCAAGAATCTACTTGCTCTGGGAGACAAGCTATATGTAAGGAGGGAAAGGCACAGTTCTCTTCAGCATGCTTTCTCCAAAGTCCTAGAACAGCAACATCAGTGCCTTCAGTTTCGCTGCAATTCTGCAGGCATCTTTGCAGTCTATCAAGCCTAACCATTGAATAATTTTTTGTGTATTTATTTTTCAAATCAGTAGAGCTGTACCTTACCGTACATTATAGCAACTGCATAATAGGTGCAGTTTAGCTACCTCAGAATATTACCTTCACAAAACCAGGGACACAAAGTCTTTTCTCTTCACTGCTACTCCACAGGAGAGCACTGAAGGCTTCTGGTAAGAAAGACAAAAGCAATAACAGATAACCAGTGAGATAAACTACCATCCACATTTTACTCCAAGAAGCAGTAATTAGTCATTTAAAAATACACAAAATCCATGCATGTGTTAAACATGAAAGAAGCTGTCCTGAGAGCTAGATGCTCTGAGATCACATTTCAAAGCAATGCAGAATCATTCTGTTAATCTTTTGGGAAAACCAGCATGGATATTCTGCTGCAACGTAATTAAGGCAGGAATTCCAGCCCCTCCATAGTGACCTTCCCAGAAACCCCAGGGGTCAAGAGTAGTAGCCTGTACCCTGCTACAGTGCTAATATAGCTGCACTATAAACACAAAACCTCCTGCAACAATAGTACCAACAAGTTTCAGGGAGGGAAAGGGGGGGACACGCAGATACACACTCAAAGATACACTGCCACAAAACAGCTTCTACCACAACCATAAGTGGAAAGTTGTTTTTCTAAAGGTAGTTGCAGAAATTTCATTTTTACTGTGTAGGTGGAAAAAGGCTGACATCATGTTTTATTCTCAACAAATATCCACGCTTATCAAAACAGTAATTAAAGACTTGCTTTCTTAGAGCAATGTTTAGTGAACAAAATGAAGCCAAGGGAAAGGCAACTTCTTGCTGTAACAGTGAAGTTCTGCATAGAGAGAGGGAGGGTTTGGGGAAAGTGCTGGGTTTTTTAGCCCTTGAGCCACAGTAGGTCCCTGGTGAAACCTCATGAGCACAAGCAAAGCTGCAGCCTGCAGTGACAATGCTGATTCTTGCCCTTCCTAAACTGCAGCAGTCATGCTCTTTGTCCCCAACACCTCTCAGCAGTGACCAGCAAGGACTGCACCAGCCAAAGGACAGCATGGACAGGCAAAGTGTGCAAGGTGGGAATGGAAACAGCCCAGCTCTGCAAAGGCCCTCTCTGGTAGAAATTTTAACTGAACTCTACTCAGAATGCTTGGCACAAGCTGTCTCAGGTGAGCCAGCATCAAATCGTGAAAGGAGATAATCAGGTAGGTTTTTTTCTCATTCTTACCCTTTGCAATCTGAGAACAGTGAAAGAGGACACCATCTAGCAAGAAGGTTGCTAATTAATTCCTCCTCACCCAGGCAGGCAAAGCTTCTAGCTGCAAAGTACCTGCTTATCTTTAGGAATAAGCACTTGATAGCATTTTAAGAACGGGCTTTATTTGTTTTGAAAAATGCCATTAAAAAGACACAAACATCTCAAGATTTTCTCTATCAGCAGCGAGAAAAAGTGAAAGTAAAGCACCATCGCTCTTGCCTGACTAATTTTCAGAGCACCAACTTACCCTGCCCAGTGATTTTGGTGGGAGGTCAGCATACCAAAGGCACAGATGCTTTCAAAAGTATAATGAGATCTCATATCTCTTAGCTGAACAAGTTTCCCTGAAATAAACTATTTCTGAACAAGTTGCAACAGGGTAGAGAGATACCTTGCTGTAAGGGCAGGACCAGAATGCAGTTGCAAGTGACATGCCCAGTTTAAGACACGGGCAGCTAAAGCACTTTAAAACCAAGGAAGCAAGACTGTTGTCTTAAGTGTCAGTTATCTTGGATCAAAGGCTAAAAATAGCTGCTTGGATATAGGACTAAAACAAGAGATGAGTCAGACAGAAGAAACAATGGAAAAACACTCCACAAAAAGTTCAGCACACTTTTCACACTATGGATCTCAAGCATTCTGTGAAGACTGCTCTTCTTTGTTATTACTACCACAATACAAATAACAGAAGTTCCAACAGCAAAAGTCGAAACTCCGGGCTGTCATTAGGCAGATACATCCAGAAGTCAGGTATCCTCTGAAACATCTGCACTCAGCTGTAGCATTCTGGAGTGGCAAGCGGACACCACAATCATTAAAAATGTAAATAAAAAAATCCACCTGCATGAACAAAGACTCAAAAATCCAACAACCATTTCTCCTTTTCATTCTATTTATGACTGAGATGTCCCTCATTTTAGCTAGGACAAAAACCATGGAGTTATTTAAATTATTATTTTGTTTTGTTTTCAATGAGGAAGGACAAATTAAAAACTTGTGCCACAACCAAAGTAGCTCTAATCTCATTGCCCTTTTCCAGTTATGTTAGTAGCTCTCAGCACTACTTCTTTCCATCTTTGTTTTACCCAGTGAAGCAGGAGCACCAAGACCACATCTTCACAACTGCAGGAGTACAAGTGGGCAACAGGCCAACTGGACCAACACAGGCAATGGAAACTATCTTCTTTTTTTGTGTTATCACCCTCTAGATACGCAGAGCTCAATGCACTGGAGATACGCAGCCTAGCCAGCTGTGTTTTCTCACACAGATTTTTCATCCCTTTGTCCCCATCCTTTTCTTTCTACCCACCCACACAGCAATTTCAGCCACCTATTTCCCCCCCCAAAAAAAAAAATTATTGAAGTTTCTGGTCTTACCACAGCATACAAACTTCATTGAAATCTGAGAAGCAAGAATGTTCTACTTCATTTGAACCTGAAGACACCTGCAGCTCAGTCTCAGGCGAGCAGTTCAGAGCCAACAGTAAGAAAATGAAAATGTCAAGGACCAGATACTTCCCTGAAACAAACCAGACTTTGTGCTGGGCAAACAATACAAATACTATTTATTTTGCTTTCTTTCTTTTTAAAGCAGAGACCTTCACTGTAGGATACATCATTCCAGGTTAATGAGTCCCTCTCTTCAAGCTCCTCTCTGACAAACTGACTGGCTTGAAGCCCTTCTTTGGACAAGAAACCAGGAAGAGGTCAGCTAGAAGACCCTGAAGATGCAGCAGGCTGGATCAAGAATGCTGATGTCCAGAACCCAGGCTGGGTAAGCAGCTGCCCTCTGGTTGATTACAAGGCATTTCACACCAAGGCTATTCCATCTGAAGAACATTACGGAGAACGAAAGGCATAGGGACACATTTCCTACTACATTCTGTTACTTCTTCTCGAAAGCAATAAAATGCCCTGTTTTTGAGTGTGAGAATGAGGGCGAGTCCTTCCGTACTTGGAATAGACGCACTTGTGCACATTCCTTCCTTTCATGCTGTGTACATCTCTACTTGGCATGGCAAGCTGTTGCAAGATGACTCAGTTTGTTACTGATTAACATCTCACTTTAAGTCTCTTCTGTGTGCCTCAATCCAGCTCTTCTCACATCCATCAGGCATCCTGACACCACGCATTTCTTTCCATTCTGCCCTCAGGTGTACCAGACAAATACTAACTCAATAGCCCAGAGTTCACCATGTACCATCAATTTTCTTCCCCCCTCTCCAGAGCACAAACCCCCCTTGTTCAAGCTCCACAGTGCTGCAGCACAAGCCTTTCACACCCCCAAAGGCACTGCAGGCAGCAAAACAGGGTTGCCACCACAGATTTCCATGCCTTCTTTTCCTTCCATATGGAATCATGAAGAGGTGTCAGGTCAGGTATCTCCAGATACCTGACAGATACTGGCAGCTGAGCCACCATGCAATGCATCATCCATTTGTTTCTGGAGAGCAGACCCCTGCCTTCCTGCCCAGAGAGGGTGTGTGTGCTCATATGGGGTGGGGAATTAGTTTAGGGTGACTGAGAAACATGGTACTTCAAAGCAGAGAGCAGGGAAAAACCGCGTTCTTCAGCTATAATTCTTATAGAAAAAACCCAACTTGTTCCTAAATACTGAAGAGAAGGTGTCCATCCTTCATAATGGGACTGCTGTCTCGAATAGTCATCCAGGGCTATGTGCTCTCATGGACAAAAGGAATCACACCCTCCCAAGAAACTTTCTTGTAACAGCTTCCAAAAAGTGATATTACCTAGCCACTACCTCACTGCCTTGCACCCTGACCTCCCCCCTCCCACCTTTTCCTCAGGCATCAACACAACCTCACTTAGCTTTATTTCCTCACAGAACACATTCCTGAGCTGAAGACCACCTCCATCTGTGCCTGCAGCCCATGCTTCTCCCACCAGCACTGGCACCCCCACAGACATGTACACACCTGTCCCAAGAACAGCACCCTACCTGTGTTCCAGGGAACAAAGCAACCCCAGGCACAGGATCTCACCCCTTCTCTCACTCTACTCCCGCAGCATGGCATTTCCAATAAAATATTTGCAAACACACAGACGCACAAGCTGTGAACACTGCCAAGTCCTGCCCGGGGTGGGGGGGGAGGTCTTTACTGCATTTTTGCATAGCACAATGAGCACCTGTAAACCCTGCAATTCCCAGAAGCCATGAGAGCAGTGCACAGGTGAAGTCACATCTCCACAGTGTCACAAAGCTTCCAAAGGCCAAGGCAATGCCAAGTGACACGTAACTGTCTTTCAGGAACAGAAGCAGAAGGGCAGGCAAAGAGAGAAGCCACTGTCAACACTGGAAGCTTGTTTGCTGCTTTCAGTATTTGTATCAGGAGATGAGCTAAGATATCTTCTGCCACTTGCATGCAACTTACTGGCACACCTGTTCTAATTTCCAAATGTGATCTTTAACAATCCATGCTGACTGCTCTGTAAAATTAGCAGCGTCAACCCCAGTATTATTCGGGTTATAGCCAAAAATCACTCCTGTGCAAGGACCACTCAGTCCCAATAAATATCAGAGGATATTTACATATGCATCAAACCCACAGTTTGGCAAAAAAAAGTTAATTCACCCAAGAGCACTTTGATCCTCTGACAAATAATTTCCTGATTAAAGTTGAAACAACAAAAAGGACTTTGGACACCAACCAGCTGTCACACTTGTGTTGTGAGCTGGCACTAAACCCCACAAAGACCGAGAGGAAAGATTTACGTGGTGAGAGGGGAGCAAACGGTCTATTTGCATTCACAGCATGCAAGAAGTTCCTTCTGGAAAGGCAATTCCTTGTCTTGCTACCTATCTGAAGTAAGCTAACAGAACAGGAGTCCATCAAAACTCACCAAAAGGAAAGCAAGCAACTGCAGGACACTTTGGCAGTACTGAAGTATTGCAAAACTTGCTGGATGTACTACAGCTGCGGGTGTTGTGTGTTAGAGGAGTTTTTTGGTTTGCTTTGTCTGCTTAACTCCAAAGGATGCTTAGAAACTGACAAATTTCCAAATGCAATGACCCATTTGAAACCTTTGGGCATGAGCTGAGTGAGAGGAAAACAAAAAATGAGCTTAACAAAGATCTGAGACTACAGCTGGGAAAAGTGAAGGCAGAGCTGAGGTCTAGTAGTCATCTCCTTTTTTCCTATTAAAATGAAGCATTCACAGTTACTCGTAACCATAAAAAAAAAGTCCCAATGCTAGCAGACTTCTTTCAACATTCTTCATCAGATAGTCTCTCAGTTATTAATATTTTCCCGTGCTTCTACTGGCAAATAGAGCATTTGGCAACTAAAAAGAAATGCAGCTTGGGGGGATGCATACTAGAAGCATATTTTGCTACATAGTTCTGGTATGATGAACTCTTAATTAAAAAAATCCCCAACAAAACCCAAACATTATTAATCCAAGGTGTTGAAAGAAACAGTCCACAAAACGAAATAATTTCTTCCAAGCTTCAGCCTCATTTTAACTGATGTGTTTTATTACCAGGCTTTGAGAAATTGGTTCTACAATCTCATTAAATCAATAGGCCGTAATACACAAAATAAAAAAGAAGAGGCTGACTAACCCTTGAGATACTCTTGATACCTTGGTGTTTATTAACTTACTTTTACTAGAGATGTTATAAAACTGAACTCCTTGTGACAAACTTGTTACTTTTCTATTCTTTCTCATTAAAACAAGTTTTCTCGGCAGGCAACTCTCAGATGTGCTGCTTGACCTGCCACCTGCCTACTCCCAACGAGATCAGTATCTTCAAACTTCGAAGCACAAAGGGACCAACTCGATAAAACTCAAGCCTGGCACTTTGAACTGCCTAACCCCAGATCCAGAGCTGACATTACTCCAAGCCTTTCACAGGGCTCTGTTGTGATGCAAATAAAGTACAATCCCCAGACACAAAAAAGTCATTAAACCGGAATTAGGAGTTATAAGTAACTGGGAAGCTGAAGGAAAAATCTGGGTTAAAAGGAACACCAAGGAAAGACGTACAAAGAAAGCAGGAAACGGCTGTTTACAATTACACTTCAGCAAACATAAGGAAACAGGTATGAGGACCGCAACGCTCTGCAGCAGGCAGCTTCCACCGCGGGCTCAGCCGGCTTTTGCCTCCACAGCGTGAGCCGTGCACTCACATTACCCTTCTCCCCCCATAAGCCTGACAGGCTGCGCCACCCAGCCCTGCCCGTGGGCTGGGAGCACTGACAGCATTTTAACTTGGCAGCCTCCTGCTCAGCCCGCCAGTCACGCCGGCCGGCAGACGAGGCTAATGCCAGCAACGAGCCAGCTCTGTGCGCGACCTGGAGCCAGGGCCAGCCAAGCTCCCAGCAGCTCCCCAGCTGCTGACCAAACAGGGAATTGAGCAAACCGGGCAACAGCAAACACTCACATGCTATTAGGTCAGGAGTTAAAATATCTCAATGACCTGCGACTTCCATCATGAAAAAGGGCTGATAGATGCCAGAGCCTTAGGGAATACAAACTCATCTACAAAAAAAAACCCATCCAGGCGCTGATGCAATTTCTGTCACTTCCAATAGACAGCAAGACAAAAGTAAGGAGGGTTTCCTTCATTCTAAAAAAAAGAAAAAAAAATTTAAAAATCAAATCACGATGTAAAATGAAGTCTTCAAGAAGGGATTGAGGAAATGGATGGAGCTAATGGAGACTTCCTACATCAGAGAGAAGCTCAGCATGTCAGTATGGCAAGACAAATACTACCCCTTTTTTCATGGTAAGAAAGTTAACTAGGAGTCTCTTTGCCTGTAACTCCATCTTCAACATTAGCACTAATCACCTCATCCATCAGCACCATCCAGCTTGAGTCCTGACTGGGCCATCCAAGATGAAATGCAAATCAATCATGCAGCACAACAGCTTTCTTTCCACAGCAGCAAAACATAATTCATACAGGAATAGTCCCAGCACAAACTGGGGCTATTCCTGACCCAGAACATATGCAGTCCCGTAACAAACAGCTGTGAATTAGCATGTTAACAGTGAAAGGAAATCAAGAGATCTGTTCAAAAAAAATCATACGTAAATCAGGCTAGAAGAGTGTTCACAGCTAAGAAAACACCAGATTCCTGCAGCAAGCCAAAAGAGCTTAAAAGTGCAAGCACGTGCTTTGTGCCACAGGCACAGCTGGTCACAGCCCGTGGCCAGAGGAGAGGGCAGTGAGGGGGCCAATCCATGGCCCCCACTACCCAGCCGCAAACAAGAGTACTCACTAAAGCAACTGTGGCACTTTAAGCATTTGTGCTGTGACCCCTGGCCACTATGTAGTTTATCCCAGGTTGTATTCTACTGAGATGACAAAAATGCAAGTTCTCAGACACTCAGAGACAAGACAAGCTCATGCCAACATTCCTTGCCAGAAAAAGTTCTCTCTGCACACTGCTAAGAACTAGTATGCATACCTTTTATTAGCTACACAAACTTTCTTTGCAATGCTGAGCCTTGAACTTGGTACCAAGAATAGTTCAGTATATCTTCTTTTTCCATGTCCAAACTAGAACATTTTTTAAGACTGCAATAGCCTAAAAAGCCATGGCAGTCACCCACTGCTGCTGTGTTATAGTGAGAGGCAGCTGTGTCTTTTTTTTTTCCCCTCACTTCCAATGACGAGAAAAGGAATTGCACTACCGGCTGATTACTCCTGCTCCTGCAACAGCCCCATGAGACAAAGCTCAAAACTAGCAGAAATTTGAAGACAGGCTGAAAATGTGAAGCAAAGGACAGTTTCTCAAGAAAAAGTTGTATTTGTCAGATTAGACAGAGGAACCTGAATTCTGTCAGAGACAGGTCTTTCACTTCTCCCTTTTATTTCTTCCTTTTTCTTCTTGGTGACCCCCTCTTTTCTGTATTGTCTTAAGAGACTTTGACTGAACAGAGCAAGCATTCAGGGGCAGGGTGAAAGAGGAAGAGCAGGCATGACTTGATGGGCAGTGAACAAAGTGTGTGCTAGATAGAAAAGTTACAGGAAATAAAAGGAGTCCAGAGAGCTGAGACAGAGGAATAGCAAAAGCATGAGAACAGCCAAGATACTTCACAGACATGTCTGGGCAAACGTTCAAGGCCACGAGGTAAAACTACCAGAAGCCAGGAGTTACATTATGCTTCTTTGTACTGCAGTAAAACCTACGCTGAACATCTCCAGAGAGGGACCCACGGGCAACACCACAACTTCCACTCCAATGACTTACTCAGAGATGGGAGAAACCAGCTGTGTAAGACATCCAGGACTCCCCTAATCCCTCTTAATCAATAAGCAGCTGGTAATCAACCTGACTTAAGATGATGGGCACAGATGGGCAATGAACTCACAAGCATAGTCATGAGGGTGGCCGGCCAGCACCGACTAGGGTAGAGCCGTGCATTGAGCATGTTTAACCTCCAGTATCAAAACCAGTATTTCTAGCAGGGACATTTTCAGCCTCTTCATATATCTGCAATGCAGTCAGAAACTTCCTGGTAACTCTCAGAATTATTCAACTAGTTCTCCAAAACCAGCAGGAAGTTGATTTCAATTTTCCTGAGGAGACTGTGCTGAAACCCATATCGCCATGAGCTGCTTGGCCATCCTGCTCTGGGCAGATGATCTTCTCTGTGTGACAGGCTAAGCAGGTGGGGGTAAGTACCATTTCAGGTATCTGACTTGAATTTACCTCTGTGTGCAAGTCAAAACCACTTCAGCCATGGTCAGCTTCTTTCTAGCAAAAGCCAGGATAACATACTGCAGTTAAATCCGTACCTGAAAGCCACCATTGCTTTAATTAGATTCAGTCAAATCCAGGTCTTTGCAGTCTAGACACGGTTTAGCAAGTGCTTTTATGTGACTAATTCATTGAGAGAGAACACATGTTAAGTTCTATTCGGAGCTTACCTCAGTTTTGGCAAAAAAATAGCTGGATTTTGACAGACCAAACACAGCCCAACCTAAATATTCAAGTATCAGTCCAAGGGAAGATTTTACTTGACAAAGGAATGAACATGTTTCTCCTTGGGCCTAATGCTTTTTCAAGCAGTTTAGCCAGCCACAAAAGGCTTTCCATTCAGAGCAAGAGCATTAAACAGGACAATTTTGCAACACAGCACAGACATGAATCTTGAGGCAATATAGAATACAGACTCCATCCCTTACTCTGGCCCCTCCTGCAGTCTCTGTAATACTCTGGGTTTTAGACAAAGGTCTGGAGATTAATATAAAGCAGAGAGAAAAAGCATATATGGAGTAACTACTGCTTCTGACCTATGGTACATATACACTGGTCACACACCTGTTTACAGCAACTTTATGCAGGAATGTCAGGGCCGATTTGTGCACTGAAATCAAAGTGATGAGATGCTCCAGCTCCAACAAAGTCAGTTTGACTAATTATCTTTAATATAGATACAAAACGGCTGTTGGCTGACAGAAAATTGCCAGTGCTCCTAGCTGTGTATAAATCATTGCTGTTTTTCATTTGCACAAAGAATCTCTGGCTTAGCACTAGTAAGACATGGGAAATAGATCAGTTTCTCAATACTGGACGTGCAGGAAAGTGCCAGCTAGTTCTTCCACAGGGCAACACCAGTATCACAGGCCAGACAGTCCTCCTCCTTGCGATGAGACTCTCAGCATTGATGCAAGAATAGCTGTAAGTGGACATTGTGGTAAAAGAATATTAGACAGTTCAATTACAGTTGTACTTGAATGCACCAGTTTGCATAGAGCAACCCATAAATCGTCTCAATTTCACTCAAGAGTTGAAGAGAATTGTTATTTTCTGAAACATAGTAAGGAGACAATCCTGGCTCACTTTTGTGATGCAAATTAGCAAGTTGCTTGGAGGAAGAGGTGGGGAGGAAAAGTCTTTTAACTGAAATTGCAATGAAACTTCCTCCCTACACAAGAGTCACAGACACCAGCTCCATTGGTGTGTCCTCCTGGACCCCAACATTCTCCTTCAGCCCGCGCACAGCCAAACCTCTGGCTCCTGACTGCACACTCTCCTCACTGCTGCATCCATCTGCCACCTCACTCACGTGCAGTCACCAAAGAGACCTCGAACCACCCACCAGACCAGCCACCAAATGTGTTCAACTGGGGGACATAAATCACTGCTCTTCCATGAAGATGTAGCCGCAAGGAAACTTTTTTACCAAGCAGTAACAGCCTCCAAAGCCAAACACCATCCCACCACCAGGAATGTGAGCTATGTGGGCAGGGCGGCTCTGACGGATATAAAGGGAGGACAGGAGCAAGCAGGCTGCTTTCACAACAGCGGTTTCCTAGCCAGAGCAGAGGACCAGCTTAGCCGCCTCCCTCATCCCACTGTGTGCACGCAGAGCTCGGGAATGTGAGCAATGCGGACTGGGGGCCAGGGGGCTTTGCTGTCCGGGAGAGAGGGATGGGAGGGGGGACCAGGGAACAACACAAGAAGACCAAGAGGCAGCTGGGGTTGCTGCAGAGTTGTAGGGCTCCTTTTAAGGGGGAGGGAGGTGTGTGTGTATCTGTGGAGGGTTCAAAAGGCTCAACTGCAGGCTGGGAACCAACAAAGGTCCCTTCCTGTCCCAGTCACCCTGTGCTTGTGGAAAAAAAAAACTTCAAATGTAGCTTTGCAATAAACCTGTCATTAATCTCTACCAGCTAAAACAAACTGCAGGCCCTCCTGGTTTTGGGCTAGCTGCTGGCATAAAAAATATACCAGCAGTAAGACTAATAAATTAATGCACTTAGCAATTCCTGAGCCAGAGATTTAATATTCAGCTGTACAAGCATAAACCTTCTCTCCTCCAGGCTAATGAAAGATGGAGTTGCTACAGGTAACAGCCCTGAAACCCTCTCAAGTCTGCTTCAGCCAAAACCAACAATCCCTTACAATGTGAACAATAAATATTCTGTCAACTGCTTATTTTTAAGATTCTTGAAGAACTCCATTTCATTTCGACCATATTTTCTTGATCCCCGTGTCCTAGTCCAGCCACTGGATTTGTGACCGAGCACTGCCTATCTGGCTGGAGCAGCAGCTTCCCAGGAGGTGCACCTCCCACTGCCGGGTCTGGCCGGAGTGAGCACCGACTGCATCTCCTTAGCACGCCTACCGCATAACTCGTGACAGTCATGATGTGTGCACGGATACAAAGAAGGGTTTGTTTTCCTTAAATTTCCTCAGTGAGAAGGCTCCCGGCAGCCACAGTATTTTTGTTGATGTGATCCTGCAACATCGCTTAAAAACATGACAAGTGGGCACAACCAGCAGCAGTGATGGGATGAGAAACTGCAAGAAAAACACAAAGGAGACATAAAGACTCAGTGCTAAATCACAGATGGGATCAGGACCAAGGCAACTTCCACTACACACATGGGCACACATCAGAACCCTTGTCTATTTGAACAAAAACCCAGGAGCAAAGCAGCTCCTAACATCAAAAGAACAGAGAAAGAAGCATACATCAAGTTTGTCAGCCCGGTTAAACGATGCTGACAAGATACATAAACTGCAGCTAATCACGCCTGCATCATTTCCAGCACCTCTTTGTTTCAGAGAGATTTCCCCTTGGTCTTGTAGGTGATTGTATCTCATCTTCGAATGTTACCGACTTGTCACGCACAGAAAGCCATCTGAGTAGGCTGCTGGTAAAATATAAGTTGAGAAAATGGTGAGTGATGCCAGAGTAAGACTAGCATTCATACGAGTAAAGAAAACCCTTCAAGAGCTTATCATCAGGGAAAAAAAAAAGAAAGCAGCAACTTGAAAGTTTAAGAACAAGTTCAGCCCCACACATCAGGAAGGAATGGAACTTCAGCTAAAAATCTCTTCTTGTATTGCATTTTCTAAGTCTTAAGATTAGTCTGGGAAAAAGACTATTGTTTTAAAAGTGAAGTTATTAATTGAAAAATGTCAAGTGTGGTTTTAACAAAAAATACCATAAAGCAGCTTAATTCTAATCACGTTCCTGTAAATCCAGACTGAACACCTGAAAAGAGCCAGATGACTTTCAATGCCTTAAAAAATGGAACAAAGAAAAGCAAAACCTGTCTCCCCTGCTCAGAAACACCAGCATTTTACAGTTTGGTTTGGATTTTTTCCCTGTCTCTCTTTTTTGGTTTGTTTGTGCAGAACTAGGTATTATGAACAGAGTTTAGAGCAACTTCAAAACTTACATTTCTATTAACTTCATTGTGAAGCAGTTTCAAAACTGAGTAGTGGCAACTGCTTTTCATTCAGCAAGCTCATTTTCTGTTGCTAGACTCTACAAGACAAAGTGCTACTGCCAGACAAACAGCTGAAAAATACAGAGCAGCAAGAGAAGGGCTCAGAAAATCACAGGAGGCTATAAAAAATCTGCTTCAATATAGCTGTGAAGTCCCACTTTGGTAAAGCAGCATGGTATTCCAGATGAAGTTTTGACAACTGTCCTCTGCTTTGTTAGGATCTCTCCAGCCATTCTGCACCCATCTTTTACTTCTGCTCTCTTGTGCACTTACACCACACAGAACAAAAAAGCTAAGCCTGGCCTGCCAAATTACTTCTGCTTCCTGTCCCTGTTTGCCGCAGAAACCCAATTACAAAGTTAACTCATGCTAATGGACCCTGAAGGGATGTGCACTCACACTCAGCTACATGACAGGTCGCAATGAATGAACAGCCTGATTTTCACCCTGGTTTGGTATCTGAAATCTAAACAATGCACACTGAAATTCTCTATTGCAGAATGGCAGATATATCTGGGTGTATCTGTGGCTAACTGGAATGAAAAGTCAGATTCCAACACATGAGTCATTATCCACTAAAGCACTCTCCTTAAAAACAAAACAAAACAAACAAACCAACCCCCACGGTAGGATTGACCCCCGACAGAGACACCAGTTTCTACTCTGAAGAAAGATTCAGCTGAACTAAACACCTTCTCTTAGCAGGTATTTGCTGTGTCTGTTAAAGTAGATACACCCTGGGGAGAATAAAAGCAAAGCTCTGCTCTAGTGCAGCCCTCCAAAAACTGAACTGCAGTGGGAAGACTATATCTTAATGTATCAGTCTACTAACTGCAAAGGATACTGAAGAATTGAAACAGTACAACCTGTCTACTAACGGGTTAATAACAAAGCACTGGTCAGAAAATACCCACAACCTTAAACTGCGTTTGCCAAGCTGCAAAACAGAGAAGACCTATCAACTCTTTCATTCCAATTTCTCTTCTGTTAGAAGGCTGGAAATTGGGAAAAAAATTCTGCAATATTGTTTCATTTAATAACTATGCACGAGTCAAGTGCCCCTGCTTTTGTCTCACGATCAGTATCTTGACTGTCCTTTGTTACTTTTCATATTCTGATTTTAGAACATTCAGAAGTGTCTACATAAATAGAGAGAAAGCCTCCCTAGTCTGAATCCAAATATTACTTTCCGCAGTCACTGCACTTCTTGGCAAATTCCCTCTGGAGAAATACTGAAGAGCCACATAAAATACCCATGTATGTATCTTTCTTTCGCTGTCCAAACTAGATTAGTTTGGTATAACTCTCGGAGATCCTCTGCATCTCGATATGCTGAGACAGGGATGAAAAGAGCATCATTTGCAGAGAGTTCACTATTGTCTAAGATCCTTGGGGGCTTTTTGACACAGCTGTTCCAAAGCAGCGCGCGAATGAGCATCATCCTTTTCCCATTTAACAGCTCATGAAGTGAATGAAAACACTGTGATGGAAGCCCCACCATGCACAGCCATGTTTATGCACCTAAACAAACACGTTCAACCTCTGACAGTGTCTCACTTCAGGGAAGACTTCCAGCCGTTAACTGGGAAAACAGTTGCGGTTTAAAAAAAAAAAAAAAAGAAATCACAAAATAGCTCGGGGGAGATCATTGTTTTAAACTAAACTCTTCATCTTTGAGACTAACAGGTTGCAGGCTGGTGGCATGATGAGTAGAAAATGCAAGGCAAGGAGCTCTCCCAATCCCACCCACAGAGAAGGGCTTTGATGATCAGTGCTTCTGATCATCATCTGCCAAAAAGATTCTAATGGACCAAAGTTTAAAACGCATCACATGGATTTCCAACTGCTCACAGGCTCGGGAGGCAATCACAGGGCCATGACTTCATGCCTATTAATTTCTGACACATCTCTGTACTACCGCTGAGGCTTCCCACTCTCTCATGCTATGTTGGCACAGCCCGCAGGACACTGTGCACACATCAAATAGCGCCGGGGGTGGGGGAAGGGAGAGAGGTATTTTAGCACGTCTGTTTCCAGCCAGATCAGTGTTCCAATCTGTTTTGTCCCACAGCCACATTAATATTAGCACCAACAGAAAGAAGGTGGCAGCCAAAGTGCAAGAGAAGAGCTGGCTGCTTTCAGCCAGGCACAGGTTTACTGCCTACCTGCAGCCCCTGCAAAGCCCCTGTGGCACAGGCAGCTGCAGTCAGCAGGAAAGAGCCAGGAGGTGTAGAGATTGGTATGGGTGATCAATAAAACAGAAACATTTCTTCACAACACTTGGCAATTCGTGGTGCAAAACTATCTGAGTCAATCTGGCCAGCATCCTCTCCCTTAATGACACTGCAGAATTGGGAAGGGATCGGAAATATTTATAAATTGTAAAAGAGGCTTGAAAAAAACAGTTCAATTTTTAACAGGCCGAACGACATTATTTGGAAGGGGCTGATGGATTATGTAAAATAATGAAAGGTGCAGAAAAGCTAAATCAGTCAAGAAGTGTTGATCAAGCTATACAGTTAAGAGGCTGACATGTGTGCACACATGCTACAGAACTCACTGTCAGTGCACAGCAGCTATGAAGGTTACCAGCTCAGTGAGACCAAGAGAAGGACTGATCATTTGTGTGGGTAACAGCCCTATCTGGAGCTAAACTTAGGAATACTACTTAAAGTATTCAGGGGAAAAAAGTACAGAGACTTAGGGTTTAAACATCAATGTTCACTAATTACAGACCCATACAAGACATATGGGATTGATTAGCCCTCATCAGTCTTAGACGTATAGGCACCTCACATTTGATAAAAACATCTGGTACAGAACCTCTCAACCCAAAGCAGCCTTACTAGGGCTGGTGCCTTGTCCAATAACCAACACTTTGGCTGTTTGTATCTTCTTGGAAACCTCAGCAGCAGTGCAACCCACTCCTGCCAGGGCACTACTGCATCATGTGAATGCACGGGACCCTTTGGGCCCAGAAGATGGTAGACCAGTACAAGAAAGTAAGGTCCTTGGAATGAGGAAAGTGTACCTTTGGGCAGCGAAGAACTCAACAGCAAATCCTGCTGGATTTCCTCAACCAACAACTTAGGGCATCTACAGACAGGAAGGACATCCTCTACTTCAGAGCACTAGCACATGATGAAACAGGCCTAATATATCACCAGGCCAGAGCAGACCAGAAATCCATCACATAAAGTGTGGTGTCACAAACATTTGTCCAAGAAACCCAGCGAGGTGCCCCCACTGCCCTCCTGGACACCAACCACCTCCCAGCGCCACAAAACCTGCCCACAGCTCACGGCACACACAGCTGCAGGGAAGATGGAAAAACAGACATATTATGCATGTAGGAGATTTCTCTCACTGACACTTCTTTATTCCGAGCTCTGTGTGTCACACAGCAACATCCCAGTCCTCCAGGACCGCACAGACACCTCTGTCTGTGTGAGGAATGGGACGCAGGCACCATCCCTGAGCCCCAAAGCAGGCTGTGACACCCCCAGTGACCAACCTCCTCCCACCATCACCTTCACCAGAACATTTCCTGGAGATGCCTTGTTTTAAGGAAAGGCAGTTACAACCTCCAGCCCATCAGCACAGATATCTGGGTCTCGTCTGTGTGCAATAGGGAGCCCATACACCAGACAAGTACGTGAACAGCAGTTTGGCTTTTAAAAAGACCAGACTCAGTTTGACAATGCTTATCCACAATTAAGTTCCAACTGATCTTGTCAGACTTCTCTGTCTTCAGTCTACTCACATCTCTAAAGAATTAAAGGGACATTGAAAACACGCATTCATGACTCATGTTTAATTGTCAGCTGTCCTTCCTAGTACAGCTCTAATTAGAAATCAGAAACACATTTTTGAGCTCAGAAGGACACAAAAAATTGGCATTAACTGACAAGGAAACCCTGTGGGAGTGTTTTTAGTCCAACAAGATGCCACCTTCTAAGTTATGCTTTAGCCAAACTAGTCATTGGGCTTAACACAGGGTTAAGAGCCCAGAGGCTGTGGCAGCCTGAAAGACAGATCAGATGCTTTTGTCACCTCTCCTGAATGACAAATTTTTTTTCATTATTATCAAAGCTCAGAAAGCATTTCCTGTATTCACTACGGCACATTACAAGCCCATCATTTTCCCTCATCATGGACAAGTACACCCTTAATGGTGAAAAAGTGACTATCACCACATACATCTTTCTGCTATCTGGAGTTTACCAGGGAACTTTTGGCAAAGTACAAATATAAACATGGCCTGAATCACTATGCAGATTTAACCACAAGTCTCAACACCACTGTCATGACTGCAGATACAGTTTCCCAAAGTAAAATACATGGGCAGCATCCAGAATTAGCGAACACACTAGACAAACCTTACAAGTATGATTCGCAATGCAACACTGTTAGTAGTCTGCATAAAATATATAAAGTGAAAAAAAAGATCAATTATGCCAATTGTTCATTCCTGACATGTATTTATTTCTCTTCAGATACCAGTCTTTTGACAGCTGGGAACAGCCTTATAATTTGCATATTATTTCCCCTCAATATATAGCCTCTGTAATGGGAGAAAGAGACAACTGTGGAATGCCAGAGTCGATAAGCATAAGTAGTTTCCCTTGAGATGCCTAAATGCCTTTTTACAGCACTGCCAATTATTCAACCATGCAACAGATACTATTAAGATACTGAAAATGAATCATTTCCCACTAGACTCAAACACGTTATAAACCTCATCATAAATCTCAATTTCTAGTCAAGATGAACTTATTTAATAATCTTCATAATTTTTTTTATTTCATAAAGGCTTGTGAAATATGGTTATATACATAACATTTATAAAAATACAATGACTTTTAGATTTTTTTTATAGTTCAAACAAAAGACTTCTCAAATAAATTCTGTAAAAAATTACAGCTGGCATTTCAAGTCATCTATAAACTACATTTACTGCATCTTTAAGAAATTAGGTGGAATCATAACCTTTTGGAAGTAGTTCATTGCTACTTCTTGTTGCAATTCCACATGAAATTCTCCTCATCATTATGACATGAAAACCTCGTCATCAGCTTAACACTTGTCACCTTTACACAACTCTGGACACCAGAATTTTAGATAAAATTCATAGTTGTGCACATACATGCACACAAGCTTTCAAGCCACTTTCCAAGTACTATGTTTCTTCTCTTCCGAGAGTGCAGAAGAGAATTCGGATGGATAAACAGTACAAGCAATGACGCCTGAAACACCTCCTTTGGCCCATTAGTCAATTCCATTAACTAAATGACCAGGAAAAAAACCCTTCTTCTCCACTACCTACCACTTCAACAGGTGCTGACACCACAAGAAAATCTGCAACTCTCCTCAGTTAACAACTAATGTTTTAGCAGCTAAAAGCACGATCAGATGCCCATTCCTGACAGCTCTTCACAGCAGCTCTGCATCATTTGCAAAATTGACTCTTCATTTGGACGTTTTCATTTCACTTTCAGCATCTATTATTTAGACATGCAGGGCACGGCAGAAATTGAGACGACAAGCTGTACCAGAAGCTTACAAAGCTGAGAAAACCGCCAGAGTGAGAAAAGGCAAACGGATACTGAGGGGGAGCTACTGGACCAACGCATCTCAAACTGAAGTCACTTGTGCTATGAGAAATACCTCCACTGCTGCTTCTCCCAAGGAGGTGGGATTTTTAAAGGCACACTGAACGGCCACCTAAAACCAGTCCACATTCAGTTTTCAATCAAAGGACAAAACTTTGTTCTCAGTTTCTCCAATGCAATTTTTAAAGTAAAGCCCAATCTTAAAAGAAAGCAGGTGTGCACAAATTTTAAAAGTAAGACACTAGGGACTACCATATGGGCTAGAGTGCTACAGAAATTGCCACTAAAATACACATTACAATATCAATTTCCTTCTAGTTAGATTGCTAGTAATAAAAAGGGACAAACCACGCAGTGATGTCAGAAAAATGAAATAAAGTCAAACGTAACATCAAATTCCATTAAACACATGGTCAGCAAAGCCACAGATTTTGAGGCGCACAAGAGCCTGTATCCACCTACCCTTCAGCCCAACTGGAGTTGAAGGCAAATGGGGTTGTGCTTCTGCCCCTGGCGCGGGTGTGACCCACACTCAGCACTGTGTGGAATGCAACAAGTTTCCACACCCCATCGCCCCACACCTTCATGCACCAGAGCTGCAACCACCCTCACTCAAAACCCACAGAGCAAGGACACAGGCTTTCCCGTCATATGACAATATCTCATTTCTTGTTGAGGAGGCGGTTTTGGGGTATAATCCCATTTCACCTAGTCACTAATATCTGGCAGATGTTCCCAGACAGAAGACAGACAAGACTTCAAAGATACTGCTTGCAGCACAGATTGGGTGCAGCCCTATTCCTGTCAGCCAGCACCACTGTGCCCTACTGGCACCCACTCCCTTTGGAAAACTGATTCTGGACTTGAAGACCCAAGCAGCACTCCTAAGAACTTGAAACACCACCTGAACAAAAATGTTAGGGCTTTTTCTGCACATCATGAACACTTACTAAATTAGTTCGGCCTTTCTAAAACTCACATTAACCCAATTAGCCTCCTCTCACTTTTCTCGTGTCTTCCTTTCTTCACAACAAACACCCACAAAACCTTTAATAAGACCCAGTCACTCTGACAGAAGGGGTGAAATGAAAGAGTAAGATACATCTGATATATTTAATCAGCAAATTGTCATGATATCTTTTAAGGCTTGCCAGGATACAAGGTTGTCAACTATGCTTCTGAACTGCCAAACGGGCTTTGCTGCTACTTAAATGTTTGAGAGCTTTGATTTAACAAAAAGCACATTATGCCTGACCTTAACATCGGTACAAGAAAAGTTAAACTCAGCTTAGCTTTATGTGTAACTTGGGGACAAAGCAGTCACAAGAACGTCACTATCGTTAGTGAGGCTTGTAATTATGCCTGAATCAGTTTTTACACGTAAATATGTCTCAAGCTGTTGGGTCCCACAACGTTGTTTCAGAAAAATTAAGACTGTTTTCCAACACTTCAGGATGTCTTTAAGAGTTTGTGAGTTGGGTTTTTTCTTTTTTTTATAATTCGTGAAGAGCAGCGAAGGTTAAGGCACTTTCATGTACCGAGCATCAAAGCCCAAGACCTTCCCTTTGTCCCATCCCCCCACCCAAAAAAATTCTCTACTCTTTTGAAGTGCCGGCGCACAAGGCAGTGACGGTCCATTTAAACAAAGCACCGGTGGACACTGCTCTCACATGTGCCCCATTCCACCCCCTCCTCTCCCCTGTCCAGGTGCTTCCCAGCGCACCTGGCAGCG